>BROG01000045.1:1722500-1822500 GCA_030159075.1 Atrina japonica | reverse complement strand
TATTATTATTATTATTATTATTAAATTATTATTATTATTATTATTATTATTATTATTATTATTATTATTATTATTATTATTATTATTTTCATTATTAATAATGAAAGAATGTTATTGAGGGAATACGAATTACAGCTAAAATTACAATTTTTTAGAAAAGACGAGGAAACATTTCTTCCAAATCTATAAAGTTTTGTTGAATATAACATCATAATTCAATTCCTGGTTTTCATTGGTTAATACTGGTTTAGCAACATGCACTAACTAGTGTTACATAATTTGGTATAGGGACACGCCATCCGACAAAAAGCAGTCTAAACTGTTATAACCTTGATACTTCTTATCTTCTGTATTCATAAGAAACTCCACATTCAATAAGTGCTCTTCAAGACGAGTAAATCTACCAATACCATATGTGGCCACTGTTGACTCTGTGCGAAAGTCTATTCAACAATTGCTCTTGTATTGTAATATTAACTTATAAGAAACAAATAAACTCTTCACCTATATTATACGATAAGACATAACTCAGGCCAGTTTATGCTGTTTTATTAACCTCTAACGTAGAACTTAGCTTTAGGTAAAATAAGCTTCATCCCTCATAAAGTTTAAATTCCAAACTTAAGGTAGCCCGTGAGACATTTTACAGATATGATGAACATTAGACAAACATGGGACACTTGAAAATCTAAAAGTGGGATCAGGTGTCATGAGTATACTCTGTCATCCGGTCACGCCCATCGTGCTTCAGCGGTGAAGCATAAAATCAAAATGCAGTGTTCAATATTCTTCAGTTTAAACTGTACTATATATAGACAAAGTATCGCCATTTTAAGCAGCAGTACATATACACAAAGCAATGTGAATGTCAGATGTAAGTTAATGTTGTGACATATACACAAAGCTATGTGAATGTCAGATGTAAGTTAATGTTGTGACACATACACAAAGCAATGTGAATGTCAGATGTAAGTTAATGTTGTGGCATATACACAAAGCAATGTAAATGTCAGATGTAAGTTAATGTTGTGACATATACACAAAGCAATGTGAATGTCAGATGTAAGTTAATGTTGTGACATATACACAAAACAATGTGAATGTCAGATGTAAGTTAATGTTGTGACATATACACAAATCAATGTGAATGTCAGATGTAAGTTAATGTTGTGACATATACGCAAAGCTATGTGAATGTCAGATGTAAGTTAATGTTGTGACATATATGCAAAGCTATGTGAATGTCAGATGTAAGTTAATGTTGTGACATATACGCAAAGCAATGTGAATGTCAGATGTAAGTTAATGTTGTGACATATACACAAAGCAATGTGAATGTCAGATGTAAGTTAATGTTGTGACATATACACAAAGCAATGTGAATGTCAGATGTAAGTTAATGTTATGACATATACACAAAGCATTGTAAATGTCAGATGTAAGTTAATGTTGTGACATCATAATCGGGAAGAAAGGCTTTATAATATAATAAATGCGTGGGAGAATGTCTTTTTTCAATTTTCACACCTAACTTGTTTCAGTCGTACAGGGACGTTGGCATTACCATCAACAATCACAGCCCTGTTATCATAATTAAAATGATAAACCAATCAAAGGTAGTAGGCCGACAATAATTGATTTTGAAATATTGCGTGGTTGTTCAAGCGATTCCTCAAATACTAAAACGCACGTTGCGGAAGTGATCGGACCACTTGTAAATGTAATGCATAATTAAAGTCACGGCGGGTAAATACCAAAGCTTTGTGATATTGTGTCTATGATTATGAGTTATTATGAGGTTTTTGATGAAAAATAATTCATCTTTTCAACGGAAGCTATTTGATTCATTCTTTGCATTAACCTTTTTTATCAGTAGAATATTCACATGTAACGAAAATTAAGTTAAATTAAGCAATGATATTAAAAGATCATAACAATACACATTTATAATATGGTTTTAAGCAGTCACAACCAATATATTATCTGAAATTACGTACCGTAAAGTCTTCGACGATTATCCTTGATATCGATGTTTGTAAGATTTCTTATTGTCCCCCGAACTTCGATTTATCGACGTTTTACTGTTGCCCTGTTGGCTTTAGAGTGGTATTTGAAAACGTTTTAAATTAGTGCACAATTAGCACACGTGCTTTACATTCCTTATTGTATAAAATGAATAAGGGTTAGCCACCACCACTTATTGTAAAAAAAGGTATTTAAAATTAAAGATTCCCTTGCAGCATTAATCCTTAATGTAATAGTATTCTTACATTATTGGTAAATATTGTTATTTATCCCCTTTTAATGTAAAATATATAATGATTTTGTTGTTATTTCTTTTCTCCAGTTATTCTGCAAGTATGTCACATGAACCATGAACAGAATTATGGACCTTAGTGATTTTGATCAGAGTTATAGCTTTATAAAGCAATTAAGGAAGTGTCACACGTATAACCAATTCAACTGACAGTCCGAACATAATATATAAACAAAGATATATATTGGACCCGAAGTCACCAAATTTACTCAGTACTCAAACTCAGCTAACTTTTCATAACTTTTAGGAAAATACACGAACAATGTATTCTATAACGGGACATGTTTGTACATTGATAGCATACAATTAAAAATAATGGGGAAAGTTATTGATCATTTGAAGAACACTTAAGAAATATTAAAAACTGCTTTAGTATGTAATCAAATTATTTAGTGCCGTACTCAACGTTTCTGGTATTTCGATACCAGCTGTTCATCTTATACTAAAGTAATATTTGGCACTGTTAACACCATTTAAATTCGAAAAAAATTTAAAGCTAAGATAGTCATTTTTTTTTACAGTGGTTACTCTTAGACGGATTTCGGCCATAATTGTAGAGATATTTTTCGGCCTTGTATGATACCACTTTATCTTTAGAAAAAACACATACTTTTCAAATTGGAGCTCAACTGATGAAGTCTAATTGACAGAAACGATATCGTCTTGAGCATTATAACTTTGGTATTATGTCTATAATATTTATAACCACTAGGTCGTTGCCACTGCTGGTGGACCGTTTGAGTCCCCGACGATATACATAAACCTACTACCTGGTATTTCGATACCAGCTGTTCATCTTATACTAAAGTAATATTTGGCACTGTTAACACCATTTAAATTCGAAAAAAAAATTAAAGCTAAGATAGTGATTTTTTTACAGTGGTTACTCTTAGTTATTAGGTACAGAAGTCGAGGGACAATTTCAGGTCTTCTGTACAAACGGTTACCAGGTACATTGGTCGAAGAACAATGTTAGATCTTCTGTACAAATGGTTACTAGGAATGCTGTATGATAGACATGGATACACACTTCCAAAAAACTCGTAGTATAGATAAATCACACAACGTTCCTTACATGCATAGTACGAATGCACACGACGTCTCCACACTTCATTCGACACAACATTCAACAGGATAACAAAGTATCTTCGGCATTTGTTTTGTTTTCATTTAAACGTCTTACTTCCTCATTACTTTGTATTAAACCACTCCGATTAAAAGAAATGGATTTTGAAGAGCTATGTTTAATAATATATATGGAGTCAATAAAAACGAACATTTTGGCAATCTGTTAAAATTCCTATGGGCACCAAAATGTGTCGATTTATAAATTGAGTCGTTCCTCTGTGTCTATTATATTAAACTGTTCTCATCATCAGAATTGCATTATATCTAGATATCATTTTCGTTATCAATCAAACTTGAGATGCCATTCCTTACAACACTTAGAAAAACTGCACCTACTTTAGATACTCAGTGTTAAAAAAACTTATAAGAGTCTGAATAACTTCCACATTAGAAAGCTGTGCAATAAACGCACGTAGTTAACTGCATCATGTTATCGATGTGATGTTGAACAAGCTACTCAGTTAAGTAGATTATAAAAATATTGGATTCCAAACAGCAAAATATGTGGAGAGAAAAAAAGTGAAGACAAATAATCATATGGTATCGGTCACTATTGGTAAATCATGAAAATAAACTGTTGACAGTCATTTAAAGCGGCATCAGCTGTGGGTTTTTTTTCAAAAAATGTTTCCCCCTTTCTACTACTTAGATTGAAATGCTAAAAAAGAAAGAGATATACACAGGCATAACAATTCTTAGATTGCTACAAATTTTGTTCAAATTGCTACAGAAACCCGGGTTGGAACTTTTTCACTTGCAATTGAAAAACTCAACCTTGCTATTTATATATGAATCCCATCTGACCTTATTTTGACAAAATACATAGGAATATAAATTATTTTATGTCCGTGCACAGCATACATCATGTACAAGTAGTAAAAGTAGAAGAGCTCGAAATATTTTTTTGTGAGGAAACACAGCTAAAATTCCCCTTTAAAGTTAAACTATAAACCAAACTGACAGAGAATTGGCAAACTTTTTAGATGGCTCTAAAGTTTGCAAGTAGATCACGTTTTGTTTTTGAGGGATGTATCAAAGTACTAATGAACATTATGCTTGGAATGTGTGTTGTCATATATCTAATATTCACTTTCTAAATACATCGATAACCCTAAAAATAGCCGCTGTTTATATCAATTGATGATTTAATTTAGACTGAAATTTAATCATATTATAAGACCACATATTGACAATATAAATAATTATTTTTTACAGAAAAAAGAAGAAAAAAAATCCCTAAACTAAGATAATTCTACAAAATATGCTTTAACAAAAAGACATCAAACACACAAAAAGGTAAAAAAAAGGATCAACAATGACAAAAAAGAAAGGGATAACCTTTGAAAAGAATTGATAATTTTTTTGAAAAAGAGAAAGTATATGATAATTCCTATACATGGTGAAAATAATACATGATGTATTTGCTTTAGTGTTCACACCACTCATTGAAAATATAGCCTTAAGTGTTTACATCTGTGAAGGTATACCCTTAAGTGTTTACATCAGTGACTGTATACCTTTAAGTGTTTACATCAGTAACAATATACCCTGAATGTGTTTACAGCAGTGACTGTATACCTTTAAGTGTTTACACCAGTGACAGTATACCCTTAAGTGTTTACATCAGTGACTGTATACCTTTAAGTGTTTACACATCAGTGACTGAATACCTTTAAGTGTTTACACCAGTGACTGTATACACGTATGTGTTTACATCAGTGACGGTATACCCTTAAGTGTTTACATCAGTGACGGTTTCCCCTTAATGTTTACATCAGTGACGGTATACCCTTAAGTGTTTACATCAGTGACGGTATACCCTTAGTGTTTACATCAGTGACGGTATACCCTTAAGTGTTTACACCAGTGACGGCATACCCTTAAGTGTTTACACCAGTGACGGCATACCCTTAAGTGTTTACACCAATTACGGCATGTCCTTAAGTGTTTACATCAGTGACGGTATATCTTTTAGTGTTTACATCAGTGACAGTATACTCATAAGTGTTTATACCACTGACGGCATACCCTTAAGTGTTTACACCAGTGACGGTATATCCTTTAGTGTTTACATCACGACTTGTATACCCTTTAGTGTTTACATCAGTGACAGTATACTCATAAGTGTTTACACCACTGACGGCATACCCTTAAGTGTTTACACCAGTGACGGCATACCCTTTAGTGTTTACATCAGTGACTGTATACCTTTAAGTGTTTACACCAGTGACGACATACCCTTAAGTGTTTACATCAGTGACGGCATACTCTTAAGTGTTTACATCAGTGACGCCATACCCTTTAGTGTTTACATCAGTGACAGTATACTCAGGTGTAAGGTAAATATTGTGTTGTATCGAATGTTTTGGAGAAACATTGTGTGTTGTGGGGTATTTTGGGTTAATAATGTGTGTTATCGGTTGTTTTTGGTAAATTATGTATGTTGTTGGGTGTTTTTGGTAAATATCATGTCTTTTCAGATGTTCTGGTTAAAACTGTGCTGTCGGGTGTTTTTGGTTGATATTGTAGTTTGTCGGGTATTTAGGTAATTTTTTTTTATATTATTGGGTGTTTTCGGGTGTATTTTATGCTACCGTGTGTTTTCAGGTGTATTGGGTTAATATTGTGTGTTGTCAGGTGTTTGGGTAAATGTTGTTTGCTGTTGGGTGTACTGGGTATTTCTTTTTCTTGTAAGGTGTTTAAGTAAACGGGCGTGCTATTATGATGTACATCCATTTTGAAATGTCTTTCACATTCGCTCAATACTAACAGCACATTTAATCTTAATATTCTAGAACCGTTTTAGAGTTACAACTAGAAAAGTATTATGGTTTAGACACTCGGCTACTATTACATAAATTTTATCTGCAAAATTAGTTCCAGAGGGAAATGTTATTGTTTCTATACACGAAATTGTATCCAAACTAAATACTTTTTCATAAACAGTGTATTGCTACGATAGTAGTTTGGGCTGTTATATAAGTGAAGATTTGTAACTTGCATTTGTTTGGTTCTTGGTTTATCGTTATTTAAAGTCGCTTCCAAGTTTGAATCCGTTATATGGATGTTAAATGCGAGGTGCCACAAATTTTGACCTGTGTTATGGACTTCTGTCGATGCGGAAAGTGTTCTTCAACATGATATGGTTATGGGAAACGGGGCGTTGGTCATATTTGAGATCCACAACTTTCAATAGGTCGTAGGTATGACCCTATTGCAGTTCGAACACTGGACGTTTCGCACGCGAGGTTAACATTCTGTGATTATCCCATCTGGACGTCAATTAGATTACGATTCCTCACCACTGTGTGCCAATCTACATTATCCAGGAATGTTGAGAAGACAATTCTGAACATCAGCCATCGGTGTAGTGGTTTCCAATACAATATAAACGTAGCAGACAACTTGTTGTTTAACGTGGACATGGGTTTCAGCTACAGCTGTAGTACACCAAACAATTTGTACCATCAAGAGGAATTTATAATACAAGACAATTTACATGTACTATCGATCGAGTAATACAAGTTTATGAAAGAGTTTCCAAAGCTGCCACTATTTCCATAATTGTAAAACGATAAACGCCATAGGAACAACATTACCATAAAAATGTCTGTATATCTACTTCAACTATGTAGATACCGTAAGACGAAAAGTAATTAGATCTATATTCTTGTATTTTGTCAAATTATTATCAAGCATACTGTCTATGTCAGGTTCCTTTCATCAAAGTATGTCGGTGCCCGTCTTATGCCAAGTAAGTCCACACAGGGACTTTATTAAGACAATGATTATACTTCCACGGAAAATATTATGTGCAGTATTGATGGCTGTGTTCTTCAGATAGTCAGATTTCCGCTAAGATGTCGAATTATTTGTCTCCATATTTTGAACTGCGCTGTTATGGTCGACCTGTCCTTCAGTTGATAGAAAGACATTGAGACTTCTACAGATAAATGTTTATACTTTCTCCCATGGTTATGGAATAGAACTTATGGGACAATAGCAAATATCAGCTTATATAAACATCTATGGTTGCTTAATTTATATTGGTCTTTCGATAGGCATATCAATTTCCCAGTAATGCTACATTTAAAGATAGGCGACTCATATTATATATATATATATATATATATATATATATATATATATATATATATATATATATATATATATATATATATATATATATATATATATATATATATATATATATATATATATATATATATATATTGTATACCTGGAAATTTTTCTCTAACATTTATTTTATGCCATTTTCGCACCTAGATGAGATTGCAAAGTTAAGATGTAAGCAATATTTTCACGATAAATATTTGAATCACGGACATACATGCCATACATTAGACTATGGTGATCTTGGGCAAATTTAGGACGTAGTTAACATGTTTTCTGTCGTCAAAGGCCGGAAATCACCAGAGACGAAATTTTCAAGGTATACAGTATATAAATATATATATGGACATTGTTCTGATTTGGTTTACGTTTTGAAGTCACTAAGAATCTTAGTCAGTAGCCGATATGACTCTTTTTTATCACCGTTCGTATTATTTTATTCCCTCCATAAAATTCGGTTAAAGAGCACACATTGTCCAGCTAGTAATTACCACAATTATCATTCCTTTGTGGTTTTAATTTGATATGATTATTTTCATACATATGTGAATGAGATATATCCAAACGAACTAGAAATTAAAGGCCATGCATAGAGTCAAATAAATACGTTGTCACATGCATATCAATAATCGTGTTTAATGTCAACATTTCAAAATATTTATGGTCGTTATAGTCACCAGATTTGCAATTACAGTTTTTCACTGATTGAAATGTTAGATTGTCTGTTCGATAGTGGTTTACCGATTGTGGCGATGATCATTCCTAACTTATTTCATCATAATTTGATTATGGTCTCGCGGCTGGTGTAACTGGTCAACACTGAATGCTTACTTCTCCATGATACCTGATCCCATCTCTGGATTTTCAGAGGTCCATGTTTATCCAATGCTCACCAGATATGAATGTTGCCTCCTGAATCTCCTAATATTGATATTGTAGCATCTGTCATTTCGATATATCCCTTAAGGGGACATTAGCTGTGTTTACAAAAAAAATATATTTTGATTTTTTTCCCACTTTGTTTCCTTTTCTATTATGTACAATAACAATTTAGGGGTATATGCAGGAATAAACTATCTTACATACATATATATTTTGTGAAAAATGGTCAGTTTCAGTGTGCGATTCATACAAAAATAGTAAAGTTGTGTTAATCAATTGCAAGTGCAGAAGTGCCAAACCTGGGTTTCTCAAGCAGTTTTCACAAAATCAATAGAAACTGAAAAATTTCTATACCTGTGTATATCTCTTTTTTGTAATTATTTATCAAGTTAAGTACTAAAAGGGGGAGGAATTTTAGAAAAAAAGCTTATGCCACTTAAATGAATGTTTTTGTCTCTCCATGCAGTGCTGTTTTATGAAAACGTCTTAGATGGATTTGGCTATCCATTTAGATTTATTATTTGCCTTGTATTATACCACCTTTACCTTTAGAAAATCTATTTAAAATTAGAGCTCCACTGATGAAGTCTAATTGACAGAAACGATCGTCTTGAGCATTGTAACTTTGGTATTATGTTTATAATATTTATACTTCAACTAGATACCGAGACGTGCCATAAGTGTCTTGCGTAATTGTCAATGTCAAGGAAATGATGCTTCTGCAATGTACAACGCCTTCTATAACACAAAATCCTGTTTTACGCCTCGTCTTTAACTTTTATCTCGCTGGGCGAATGGTGAAAGCACCATGGCTACCTTTAATAACTCACTGGTAACTGAGTCACTGAGAACGTTATTTTTTTCTACGTAATGAAGAATACAATATAAGTAAATGCAACTCAGATCCTCTGATATAAGCTTTCATTGTGTGTTTTATGTTCCTTATATTTTTTGGTATTACCGTATATGCCGAATTTTAGTGGGGATTAAATTTTGACATTATTAGCGAGAGAATTGAGATCACTAAAATTGAATATCGTTAACAATTCATTCCTTTTTTAATTTTTTGTTGGTAATTATAAAATCGCAAAATTACTTCTCGCTAAAATGATATATAGCTATTTACAGACAAAACGCTGAATTTGCGGCTCTCTAAGAATTCCATTCATACAGCATATTTATAGTATTATATGGAAATTGATATCGTCGTGGTACATGCAATATTTGCAAGTAAGTCTGGACAAAGGCTTTGTAACACATCTAATGCATTGTCTTCTATATAAAATAAAAAATAAAAAAAAAATAAAAATAAAACTAGAGATAGATGTACAGCTAAGATATCCTGAAGAATTTGATCATTTATGTTGATTGTGAAGCCTTATAGTTGAAGATTGGACATTTGTATAATTACATGAGGTATTTTCCTTAAAACAACAAGGATATTTTGGATGACCTTTACTCTAATGTTCCGAGTCTTGATACGTTAAAAACATATAAGCTTGCAAAACGGATTTTGTTTTATTATTCAAAATTTCAAATAAATCTATTCGACATTTATACACATGAAATGTTAAAAAATCCAGGTTGAAAAATCTTAATAAAATGTCGTATTTGTGGTAGTAAATCGAATGTGAATAATG
The DNA here is from genome assembly GCA_030159075.1 of Atrina japonica. NCBI lineage: Eukaryota > Metazoa > Mollusca > Bivalvia > Pterioida > Pinnidae > Atrina > Atrina japonica. Next base: position 1,812,399 of record BROG01000045.1, on the reverse strand, counting down.
GGTGGGTGAACATTTGTATTTTTACATGGTTGTCAGGAATGTCAATCGTCAGTGTATTTCTTTCATTCTTGGCAATATAAGCATGATATGTTAAATTGCTATAGGAATGTATCTTTTAAGACTTTTTAATAAAAGTGTTGGGCTAATCACGGGGAATTTTATTTATCAAAATGACAACCTGTATGATTTTAAAACAATTTTGCGGGACGCAAAATAACAATGACACGAAAAGAAAAAAAACAAACGAAAAAACCAGCAAAAAAGCAAAACAGCAAAATCGAAAAACAAACAAACAACCGAAAAACAAACCAAAAAACAAACCAGCAAAAACAACCGAAAAACCAAAAACCAACAAACAAAAAACCAAACAAACCAGCAAAAACACAACCGAAAAACCAACAAACAAACCAGCAAAAACACTAACAGGAAAACAAACAAACAAATAAGCAAAAGCACAAACAAGCAAATCCAAATCGCAAGTCCTATTTTATGAAAATAGACATACTAAAAGGGCATTAGCTGTGTTTAGCGAAATAAATTGCTTCGATATTTTTTAAAAAGAGCTAAAACAGGCATAAATATCTTATATATCCTATATATTTTGTGAAAGAGGTCGTGAATTAAATGTGGCATTCAAATACAAATAGTAAGGTTGATTTAATCAAGTGCCAAATCTGGATTTCTCAAGCAATTTTCACAAAATATATAGTATTTTAAGAATTTTTATGTCTGTATGTATTCTTATTTGTTATTGTATATCAATCTACGAAGTGAAAGAATTGTTTTGAAAAAACACAGTTAATGCCCCGTTAATCTTATTTAAAGTATCAATGTTATAACCTGCGTATATCACACACATTGTCTGTTTTCTTTATTAACTGTTAAGCATGCTTTACATGATGTCATGTACATTTCGTTGTAAACTATTTCATGTCACGTGATTCCAGTTACGAATTGCCATAATGTAAGTCTTTATCCGTTTCTCATTTTTTCTCAGTTTTGCATATTTTACTTTCGCTTTTTTTTGCTTTCGTCTTTAATAAATACATCTGACTGGGATCCATTCACATACACAATGAACATGAATTTTTGTCAAGTTTTATATCTGATACAGGCAATATTTAATTAGTTAAAGTAACGAATACTTCAAAACCTAACTATATAAAAAAAAATTCAGATGCCAAAGTATAAATCAATAGAATGTCCAGGACATACATACAAATCCGGTAAAAATGGACAAACACGGACCTCTGGAAACCAAGAGGTGGGATCAGGTGCCATGGAGGAGTAAGCTTCCCATGTCGACCGGTCACACCCGCCGTAAGTCCATAGTCAAGTCCAATGAAACAAGTGAGGAGTGTATCCTCGTCACAATTGGTACAGACATCTCAACAACCGCCAACGAAAAGACAACTCAACATTTCACTTAGTGAAACAGAGTAGTCGTAAACAAGACTATTATACCGACCGTAAAATTTGCGGAACGTTGACATTAAACGCGGTTTTCGATATCCCTGTGTCAATAATTTGTCAGTGAATAGTTTACCTCTGTATATGAAATCTTCCTATGTTGTACACGCCCTGGTATATTGGATCATTTGTGAAATATAAACTCCATATGCGGGTGACTGGGGGATATTACTACTTAAATGTGGAAAATTTACGATGGGAAAGCCGAAATCGTCGCGTTTGTCGTATAGCTTAGTTGCTAATTTCCCGTCTGTGTTATATTAAGTAAAATGTCTAAGTATGAAGCGTGTGTGCTTGATTCTGTTGTATCTTTAATTTCTAGTTCGCTGGGATATATCGCATTGACATATGTATGAAAATTGTCATTATTAATTGACAAAACGTCGTCGATATATCTAAATGTCAAATTAAAGGACACCGTTAAACTTTTTCTTCTTTTGATCCAGCAGTTTCTGAATGAAGTCTGCTTCGTATGCATAAAAGAACAGGTCGGCCAATAAAGGAGCAGAATTGGTTCCTATAGGGATGCCGGCAATTTGTTGAAAGACCATGTCTCCGAACATTACAAATATATTGTCTATTAGAAATTCCAGCATGTTTTTTTTTATATCAGCCTCAGTTTATTTATGTGTAGAATCAGAGTGGTGTTTGACGAAATAAGTATCCTGATAGCCAATCACTAGATATTCAAATTTTCGGGTACCACCTTTAGTGAAAAAAAGTTGTATATGAAGCTGAAAAGTCTTTCTTTTAATTTTTTATGTGGAATAGTAGTGTAAAGAGTAGAGAAGTCATAAGTTTTGATACTGTGAATTCAAGAAAAATTTTGTGCCTTCAAATTTTCTAAAAGCTGTTTAGAATTTTTAAGTATCCACATCTGATTTACACCGCTTCTGGAATAAGCAACAAATAATGACGACAGTGACAATTATACAAATAATAATAATAATAATAATAATAATAATAATAATAATAATAATAATAATAATAATAATAATGAATATAAATAACAATAATAATAATCATCATCAATTTTATTATTATTATTATTATTATTATTATTATTACTATTATTATTATTATTATTATTATTATTATTATTATTATATTATTATTATTATTATTATTATTATTATTATTATTATTATTATTAATGATAATGATATTAAATAGAAGAAGAAAAAGAGTAGAACAAATTTGCACATTTCAATCGTATCAGTTTCTTTATCGTTGCTTCATTTAAGAAATCTTATGTTCAGAAAATCTGTATGATACTTATAATATATCTTGGCTTACCTGTATGACTAATGATATAAAATCAATTATGATGAAATTAAATTAGTTAGAATGTGTCGAATAATTGATTCTATCCATGTATGCTATGTTCATTTTCGTTTATTTACACATCTTAAATTGAATTTCAAAATGTAAATGATTATATAATATCCTTGAGATTTTCTAAATTATAATTATACTAATATAATAAACACAAACGTTTTAACCAGAAGGAAGTCTTTAAACACTATACAAATATCGAACAAATACGGCACTATGAAAGAACTAGTGATGGGACCAGGTGTTTTGGAGGAGGAAGGATCCCTGGTGATTGGTCAAAATGCCGTGAGTCTTTAGATCCATATAAAATGCAATTAGTCAAACCAACGATATGATTTGGCAATACATTGAGATTTATTATTTCTTTCCGAAATATACTTTTATATTAAATTCGAGCTCAAATGATGAAGTCTTTTTGAAAGAAACGATCATCCTGAGAATTTGTTTTGGCCTCTTTTGTAAAACTAAAACATTGATATTGTTAAAGATATATATATATATATATATATATATATATATATATATATATATATATTATATTATATATATATATATATATATATATATATATATATATATATATATATATATATAAACGAATAGATGACTACTGCTTCAAACAGGGAAATAAGATAAGTGGAGACTGGGACATTATATCGACTGTAAAAGTTGCGTACTGTTTAACCATGATTCGTTTTATTTAATATATTGATTTAGATAAGGGTTTATCATAATATTAAGACTACAAAATATACATCTATTATGCTGCAAATTTTGAATTTACTGGGTGAAAGTAAATAAACAATTTAAAACATGATAACTAGGTCAGTAGTATTTATGTATTTACAACCACCCGATAAATAACAATAATTACAATATGAAACAACGACAAAATGCTCTATCGGAAAATGTCATCTAATTTGCGATTCTTTTCCTTAAAAATTAAAGCAAAATGTGTATATTACTGCCCCAAAAATATATATTAAATCTATTTGACTTTAAGGTATTTGAAATTAGATCTGAAATAAAATTATTGTAATTCATCTCTAATTATTTGTGCTAAATTCCGCGCGATTTAAAATATTGTTTATCTTTTTGGTAAGCTAGTCTAGTAAAAATAAGAATGTGAAATTCAATATTGCAAAACTTGCAATTTTTGTTGTTCTTCAAATGTAAACAGGCCGACAACTGGTGAGAAATAATTCAGAATATCTATCTCCAAATTGCATTTGAAATTTGACGTTTCGAAAAGTTTATATTATACAGCGGTAACATTCAGTCGAATTCGATGAAAAACGTCCAATTTTGAGCTCCTGCAGCATAATATCATATGCTTTGAGTCAATATTGGACAAACGAGGACCTCTTGAAAATATGCTCAAATTTGAGCTTCTGCATTATAGTATCATATGCTTTGAGTCAATATTGGACAAACGAGGACCTCTTGAAAATACGCTCAAATTTGAGTTCCTGCATTATAATATCATATGCTTTGAGTCAATATTGGACAAACGAGGACCTCTTGAAAATACGCTAAAACTTGAGTTCCTGCATTATAATTTCAAATATCTCCGTGATCGAGTGGTTAGAGCATCACGCTTTGAACCATGAAGTCTTTCGCTTCTGGTCAGCGCAGGTTCGAAGCCCACTGGAATCTATACTGACTTTTGTGAGGAAGGTTGCCAGTCTACTAGCGGAAGGCCGGTGGTCTCTTCCCGGATAACCGGGCTCACTTCTCCACCATTAAAAACTGGCTGCCATCATATAACTGAAAAATTGTTGAGTGTGACGTAAAACACTTTAAAAAATCAAATCAAAATATAATATATGTTATGAGTCAATATTGGACAAGCCAATACCTCTTGAAAGAAGCAGGTGTAATCAGGTACAACGGACAAATTAGCATCACGATCTATTACAGCCGTCCGATATAGATTAAAGTAGGAATTTAGTACATCACTTAATGAATAGAACTTCATTGGATAACGTCACTGCTACTCTGAAATGATAGTGAGCGGTGCCGGACGCTATTAGACATATACCGGGTACTATAACTTTCTAATTGACGGGGTTATCTTCCGTAGACAGACTCACATACTAGCACTGTAGCATGAGAGGATAATCAAATATCATACAACCTAGGGCTATAGGATTCACTTTTAGAACTATTTATGCCTACTAAGGTGGGAACTATGCTCTCATGTTGTTTTGGACAGCAGTTTAGTAAAACACTACGAGGACATTCTACCAACCAGTCATTAATTAATACATAAACAGAGTTGTATCACTATTATCGAACAAATATATCCACATTTCTGATAGCGAAATATTGTAATGAGAAGCAATGTTATAAAAGGGATTTTCCATCCTATGGTACAGGGCGAAAAGAAGGCCCCATTTCCAATGTAAAAGCAATGCATTTTCCTCAATTTGCAGTCGGAATTTCCCAATTGAAGCCAAATGAGATTCTTGTATTTTCACCTAGTTTTGAGGGTTTCTTTTTTTAGATTTCCCAATTCTATCAAAATGTTGCTAGCATTTCCAATTCAAAAGGCCCAGGCCCCATTTTCAAAAGAGTGTGGAAAATCCCTTGATAAATAGCGGATGTTTTCAGCATCCAACAACCTGAATATTTAAAATATTTTCAACTAAACTGGTGCAAAAATAACTGCAAAAGCTCTGATATAGGTTTAATATTTTAATTGATTTCAATCAACTAAGGACTTTTTTTTACTTCAGTTTCATATTTTCTCTACATTAATCCTGTGAATTAACATGTACAAATACAAATTTGTGTCCATGCAAAATAGTGATTGAAATTTGTAATAGAGTTAAATTATCGTATAAACAAAGGACTATTTTTCCCATCGCCCTAAAATAATAAAATGAACATGTTAATTGTATTTCATACGTGCCAAATAATTTAGCTGTAATATTATATTTTATCAGTCCATAATATCAAATTTCAAAGTAATCTGCAAATCAAGTTCTAGGCTCGATATTTGATTTAAGTGAAGAATTGTGTATGCAGACGATCTGAATTAAACATCGTGTCGAAGGAATTCTAGGTCAATTCTAAATCATTATATAGGTTGCGCATACTATCTGGAAAATGCAGAAACTAAATGTTCGTGTAATAAAAATGTAAATCTATACGTTATTAAGTGTCAGGTTATAACAAATAAAACAATTATCATCCACCGAAAACTGAAAATCTACAATAGAGGGTGTTTTACTCCAAAGAGATTTTATCAAAGCTGGGTTGTTCTTGTTTATGTCCGACGACATCCTCATCTTTGCTATTTTCATCGACCATTTTATTTGTTTCCAATTCTGGCAGTGTCTCCTCTAATTTGCATAACATATCTGATTCAGTTTACAGATGCGTTCACGCTACTGCCAACTTTCTAATATGTCAGCAATATAGGATTGTATCGTCGTTATTTGACTCGGTAACATAAACCTGGTCCAAAGCTGCTATCATCCAAATCCACATTATCTCATGTTTTCTCTAAAACCTTTGACTATATTCCATTTTTCTCCAGTGTATACTTTAAGCGTGATCACACGCTTGTGACTTTTGCGACTTTTTGAGAATCTGACGAATCGGGCGTACCCACATTTTCCTGCTCCTCAATTTTCTCTTTATCCTCTAAACTTAATTCTCGTATAACTTTGAGAGGCATATCTGATACAAACTTGTACGGAGGCAGCTCTGATCTATCTTCATTATCTGCCTTCGCTTTCTCCTTTTCCTGAAGACGAATTGTTGGAAAGACAGAACGAACCAATGACTGTTCATCTAATGCAGAGGAACACTCTTTTTCAAACGCCTCCTCCGGACTTTCCGTAACAATGTTTGGAATTATACTGAATCGCAAATCTTTTGTTTCCACTTTGAATCCTTTAAAACTACGGTCGTTGTTTTTTGAGTCTGAAAAAGTTTCTGACCTTTCCTGACGTGTTGGTTCTTTTGTAGCGTGCTTGATAACACGGCTATATATATCTTTCGAGTATGAAGGAATATCGTACTGATTTTCACTCGTATCGTTATCAGCAGGGCCAATTGGTCTAGATTCAATGCATATCTTTTGTTCTTTCCATCTAACACTTTCCATAACACCTGTTGTAACAAATTCAATTATAGTGTCAGATTTGGATCCATCCTCTGATTTTAATACATTAATATTTGTGTGGTTCAAGTCTGAAAACACTTCTCGCAAGTCGGATATCAGTAAAACGGCATGAATATGATTATCACGCTTTCGTTTCAATATAATTGGCGCCTCTCCTGTTGGCATGCGCATTTTTGTTCTGACTTCAAAATCGGCCATAAACTCATCTTCTGTAACAAGCAATGTAACTTTAGTTATATGATACGGATCGACAGTAATATCACTATCGCACTGCCAAGTAAACATTTCCTCTAGAATTTCTCCTCTTTTTGTAACTCGTAAATGTCCATCTGCCGTTGCAGTTACACCGCAATGACCATATCTATCGGGTATTTTTAATTTAAAATTCGCTTTGCCTTTGATGACAAACCCTCGTTGAAAGGAAACAAGAGTTCTGGCTTGTGTTTGTCGTTGTGTTTTCAGGTTATAAACTTGTTCTTTACCGGTATTGTTTTTATAGTCTGTTGAAAAAAGTTCAACTTGCTTTTTCTCTCTGAAACCACTCCTTCTTCCAGATTCAAAAGTACGATGAGCAAATCGTGTTGTCGTGTGTTCGAACTCGTAAAAATTCCATGGTATTTCAATATTGTAGTAAGATCTGCGCATAAGAGGGCCTTGATACCAACGGGCGTCTCGTTTAAGTTCTTTCCAAGCGTAGTCCTGTAAAACCGTATCGAGGTCAATAATTGGACCGCAGTCATACGTCTGCTCACTACAAGCGCACAACATACCTTTCATATAAACCAACGATCATTTCCAGGCGTTTAATAATAAACGATTCAGGTATATCCTCATCGACAGTGGTATATTTAAAGGTAGTAACCTGCTAGTGACTATAAATATGTCCGAGGATCATCTTGTGTCAGTTCTGAAAAGACAAAAATTTGTTTAAAAGCTTTCCAATGTTTGAAATTTAAGGCGAACGTTTTGCTCGGTTTTAGGTAAAATCGGAAATTTATGATATTTAAAATATTTTTAAACATTTCTCTGTATTTTGAGGTCTAAAAGTGTGAAATAACATTTCGTTGAATTCTTGTGCAGGATGACAAAGATTCTATTTGACCTTGTTTCATGTTCATACGACTTGGTTTGAACTTAATCAAAAGGCTTTTCGTGTAAGCTCAACCCTGTAAAGAAGTGCAAAGAGGTCGAAAAATAACATACCCAATCGTGTGATAAAGCAATTTTGTTGTTTTAAAATCTCGACCGAATATATATTTATCTTTTTGGTTTTATTGTTGCTTTCTTTTTGAATATTATACTTCACATATGTAATGTTTTATTTTTGTTTTAAAAAACTGACAATTTGACAATTTTGAATGGTTGGTATCAATGTAAGTTTGACAACGATAGCAAGTGTTGTACATAGTTTCATAACATTTATGTTTTGATGGCATCGCGATTAACATTATTCCTTTTTATATTTTTGGCAGTGATTTATCAATAAAAAATTAGATATGTTATTTTTATCGTTATTTTTCACAGTTTTTCTTGCTTTATGAGAATTTGTTTTCTGAAAAAAGTAAAAAAAAAAGGAATAGAATATTTGCCAATTTTTGATGAATAAAATTTATATGTCATCTTTTGGGGCAGAATATTACATATTAAACGTGTTAAATATTCTTCTTCTGACCCAGGCGATGGAATAGAAATGTTATTCGCCAAAACTTGGCAAATATCTTCTATATATTTGTTACTTTCGTCTATCTACAAAACAACTAGAGGAGCGGACGGCAATGATAACGGTAATTACAATACTGATGATATGAAAATAATAGTACTTTTTAGATTTTCATTGCTGAATCATCAAGAATACTGCAATTAAATGACACTATTTTAAAGTATTAGGCATGACATGGGACCTGGAATCGATCATTCTACCATTATACTATCGCAAGCGGTGAATAATAATAATAATAATAATAATAATAATAATAATAATAATAATAATAATAATAATAATAATAATAATAATAATAATAACAATAATAATAATAATAATAATAATAATAATAATAATGATGATGATGATGATGATGATGATGATGATGATGATGATGGTGGTGATGATAATTGTATTGATAATAATAATTAGAAAAGATGAAGATGAGGTGGTTGAAGAAGAGGAAAACAAGAAGAATGAAAAAAATGATAATGCCAAGGATGAGTTTCATGAATTTATTTCATTTTTTTATGTAAAAGGATTCAGCTCACTAAAACATTGACATATCGATGTGATATGGAAATGAAATTTAAAGACTGAATGTGCTCTTTCGTCGACTGTCATAAAATTTTACTTATGATAATGGTAGACTCCCTACTAAATATTGTTATTTTGCATTTGCGACACTTTCGATATTTGCCATCCATATCAAGTTATTCAGAACGAGGCTTTTGTTGTATCAGTTATTAAAAAAAACTACACTCTAAAATGTCGTCTGGTAGCGAGGACATTCTGACGTTTTTCACAAAAACACGATTATGGTAGCTGACTATCTCATAAAGAAAGAAAGAAAAAAGAAGAGGTCGTTGAAATATTTAACATAATGACAGAGCAATAATTGTTCAAGAAATGAAAAACATAAACACTCGAAGAGAAAATCTGAGAATGGTTAGTCCGGTACATATAATGTTGGAATAAGAACATTATTTTTGTATTTGTCTCTTGAGTACATTATAAACCTTTCTTATATGACACTTTTCATATCATATTCAATATGAACCCTTGATATTTCGTGTCAGATATGGGAATTCCGGGCTTATATGGAAATCTCGGGCTTATAAGGGAGTCTAGGGTTGATATGGGAGTAAGGGGTTAATATGGGATATAATATGAAAAGAATCACATGATAATCTACATTTATTATTCCTCTTGTCATATCAAATTACGGGAGTGATAAAGAAATGTAGTATGTGTGATTCTTTGAGGATTCCTTATATAAGCATTATAGAACCCATACAAAAAATAACCAAGACCAAAGATTAGAATAAGAATAAAAATTCTACATATGGCAATACGTGATAAAATACTTTTAAAGTGCACACTTTTTGCCATTAATATCGACTGAATGTAGACATTAATTTCTATCAAACGGACACCTTACGTCAGATCGAATTCGGGAAACATACCGATTTTATTTATCTGATGTGAAAATACACTCATGAACACCATGATTTCAAGTGAACACTCCTCTATCGTTTTATTTTTGATTTTTTTTTTGCTGATTGGTGCATGCTCGTTAAACATTTCGCATGATCCATCTCATAAAGTACTTGGCAAGAAAGCAATTCATTATTGATTGCGTAATTCGTTTTTCTTGACTAAGTGGAGTTTGGTATTAGCGACATGCAATTCCGTATTCCATTGTGAAGCTAAAGTGAAATCTTCCTGTTTTTGCTTTTCGTGAAATGTGTTGTGTGGCAAGTAGAAATGTAACATTTCATTTCAATTTTATTCCATTTTCACAAATAATAACTTTAGTATAATTGTACAATATAAGTTTCTATTGAAAACATTTGTTTAATTCAGGTTTTGGACAGCCTTAACATAGAATAGAAGAGAGTAATTCGACTGTTCTGATTTCCGAGTGATAAGAAAATCTGTTCACTAGTTGCTTTCTATTGATTGATTTTGTCGTTATTTTACTTCACATGCAGAATATTTCACGCATTTGTGAATATTCAGATATATATGTTAATTCCATTTCAATGCAATAAGGATTTTTGTTTAAAATATATTAACAGAGATCAACAATTTAAACTTCTTTCACCCAGCGCTTGGTTATCAAACGGCCTACTACACACCTGGATTTTTTCGCCTCTGGATATTTTCGCCCTTTATCACAGAAAACATTGCATTGCATCCCGTCTCAAATTTGCCCTAAATCACCATAGTCTCATGAATATCATGTATATGCGTGATTCAGTTATTTAGCTTTCAGTTTAGATTCGCCTTCTCATCCGGATACGATAATAGCAAAAATTTAACAGGAGCTAAAATGTCCAGGTATACAACATTTCAAAAAACAGAATCTACCCCTAGGAATCTCAATCCGAGGGTAAGATTCTTGAATGACAAACCCAAGGCTTGCCGAGGGTTTATCATTCAAGAATTTTATCCCAAGGATTGAGATTCCTTTGTCATACACTCAAGGTAGGGGTTGATTATTTTTCTCCCAAGTTTTAAATACATGTATATGTAGATCTACGCATATAAAATATGACATTATTCACTGCATTGTAGATGCCACAGACACCCTACATTGCATTGTGATGTCATAGCGCGTGTATCTTGTCAATACCCTATGGGTTGACATGAAAATCATTCCCCGTCAAAATGAAAGAAAACTCTGTTAACAATGGGAGAATGATTAAACAATCCGATACTCAACATTGGAATCTTGTTTTAGTTTCGAAATTTCTGAATCTGTTTCATTGTATCGTACCAAATTTTTTCTACGTACAACTGTTCGAAAATGAGTAAATAAGCATAACTCGATATCAGCGTTTTCTAATGAGTTCGAATGGTTAAACGTTTATTCTTCGGTTGATTTTTGTCAATATTTCCCTCGTGTATACATAAGACACACAAGACGTATCCGTCAATTCCCTGCGCTCTGAGCAGTGACACAAACAACCAAAAGAACTTGGTTGAACCTTAAGTACCATAAAACTTAAGAATTACTTAAGTCTAGAAATTTTACTCAAGTGTGGTAAATCCTGAAACCTGATTGGTTGAGCAGGTCAATTTGAGAATGTTCTCAGACTTGAGTAAATTCTCAAGTTTTATGGTGTCGGGCCCAGATCTATACCGTGATTTTTATATCTTGTCTGCTCTGTGATATTATGTTTTATCCAATTAAGTCTTTGTCGCCAAATTTTTATTTCTGTGTATTGTTGATCGGTTCACCTCTAGCAATCACAAACCCATGCCAAAAATTATGCAAATTAGTGATAAATCAATTAGAACAACAATTATAATGCTTTGATTATCTAAAAAAGTATACGAATGACTTAAATATATGGCATCATGATTACATAACGAAGTAAATATCACATTACATTTATCGGAATAAGAATTGAAAAGTCTCGATATAGCTGACACGATGAATATGAGGAAACAAGCTTTATAGCCTTAATAGAACACTTGCGAGTTGTCAAGAACTGTTGAGAAAATATAGACTAAGGTTGAATAAATTATCTCAGTGATCTGATTCATAAGTTCAACATTCTTTGAACATTCATTTACGGCCCTGTCAAATCTATTGCATCTGCAAATATTCGCCGATTATCTACAGAGTTTTAGTTTCGTGACAGCTTTCCCTCTAAACTATACATCTTTTATTTATCTTTTACAATTACTGTTCGCTTTTTCATTTACTGTTGACTTTTCTAGATATTTGATTTATCAATCAGTTACATCTAATCCTCGACACAGAATGAAGTATAAATGACAAAGCCTTGCCAAAATTCTATTTTTGAATACAATTCTACTTCGAAAATACTATCTAAAATTCAAAGTCTAACAACTGTTCTTTCCTGAGTGCAAAAAATCGTATTTCAATTATTTTGTAAACAATTTCCAATTTATCAATAGATAAGTAAAAAATATATATTTTGGCGATTCTGTTTAATTTATTTATATCACTGTACAGAAAATTTTATTTGTATTATGTATAATATTTACAAACAAAACTATCTACAGCAGTTATCTATGAATATCAGTACGTATATAAATGAAATCAACATTCCAACATCATCATTGTACTCACCTGTTACCATGTCATTGATAAACGCAAGATTTTATCGAGATTCCTCGGCTATTTACACGTGTACCATCACACACTCCATTTTCACTGTTCAATTTTAGAATGTGATTGACGAATGGAATTCGTCACGAGCTCTTCTCTACTCATATTTGTCTATTGCATTTGACATTCCATTTGTTTTCATCAAAACGTTCTACAACATGAAATCACAATAATCCTAAAATAGAAAGGATGCGATAAAATCACTTATTAGAGACAGCTATTTATCATTATGATTGCGAATTATACAAATTGAACCAATTTTCCAACTGTTTTGCTCTCTGTTTCGCCAAAACTAGTCGATTCCTTATAGACATATCAGTACCACGTCCTCCACAGTAACATTGCGATCAATAATGGCACAAGAGCAGATGCTTAAATAATGTACATAAACTTGATAGTTTCCATTTGTTACATTTAACATGATATGTTCTTACAAGTTATAGCAAATATGCTTTGATAATCCGTTCACATATATATATATATATATATATATATATATATATATATATATATATATATATATATATATATATATATATATATATATATATATATATATATATAAATAATAGTATTTGTTGTGTATGAATACGTATCAAAGTTTAATTGCAAATTCTAGTTAAATAATGTAAAAGAAATGATAATTCAAAATTAATCATCATAAAGTCTAAAAATATAACTTACAATTTATGGTCTAAACATAAGGGCACGGATATATATCAATATATTTTCCATGATACATCTGTTGTCCTTGAAGTAATTCAGATATATTCCCAAAAGACTTAGAGTACATTTAAACGCCGATATATCTTTACGACAGACATTTTAGAATTCTGTGGACACAAATTAAGTTTAAAAGCCATTCTCAGCGAGTGCATACCATTACAGAATTTCATTTCCTCGTTTCTTCCTCTGCAAACTCGATATGTGGCATATTCCAAACGTCTATTTCTTCAGACAAAAACACTTCTCACAAAAATCTATATATCTTGAATGAACCGACAAAGACTTGATAAGAGTGTTTCCTTTACCAGATCGATTATGTCTGTTCATTAAATGATTTTCATATATAGATGCATAATCTACGATGCATCCTAAATTGTACAAAATAAAAAGCGTTGAATGTTTTCCTAGATGTGCTTTACACTTGTCTCCATAAAGTCTGCGAAGTTCAACTCGCTATTTTGCTCTACTTAATGTGTTTTGCTGTAAGATGCTTGGCGATCACAATGGAACTTGATTTTCTTCTGAACGCTGCCTGATAAATGGTATTGATCGTCAGTATTTTACTTCGACATAATAAGTTAATTTTACTGACCCACTTTCAAACGGTCGAAACTAGGCATCGATGTTCCTCAAAGAACTTTTATAAATGTTTCAGCAATGATTAATAGCATGGTTTAGAAATGGAATATATTGATTTTCAAATCCTGAAATTTGACCACTTTTTTATTATAAACAATTTAAAAACGATTTTACATAATTTCTTTGATATATGATGATGTATAATAACAATTGATCGATTGAAAACGCAAACTAAGGGAAAACATCATTATTTTCATTCTAGACTCGATAAAACTGCAGGTTTTTGCTGTCTGAATATATACGACTGCGACAGAAAATTTCGAGGAATTCAGAGCGTTTACTATCTCAGAAACTAGCCAGCTCTAGATCTTGACATAAGTCAAAATTGAAATTCTAAGTTAAGATTTCCACATATGGCATTTGTTCGTTTGTTAGGCGTTTAATCACTGTATATCAGTTAAAATAATACCAACTATAACATTTGAGGTTGAATACTAGCAAATAAACATTTTATTTAAGACTAAAAGTTGACTAAGTTCAAACCATTTGATAGTTTTATACTGCTGGAACGCTTTACTCTCGTGAGAATTGCGACAGGTTCAATTTCCGGAATCAGGATAATAACATAGGGCGAATTTATTGACAGAAAACTTGTTTTGGTCATGGTTTCTGGTTTGACATGGTTTGAAACTAGTCTCGTCAGATTTTACGTTGTGTAATAAATGACAGGTTTGCATTTTCAAAATGACTGACATATCAGAACCTGCCGTATACGCTGGCATAAAGCGGATTTAATGTGTTTTTTATTTCCTTTTGTAGCATGTTAGTTAAACAGTATATAATCTTTATTAAACCATAGTTTCATAACTTCATTCATAAAACAAAGAAAGTCACAGCACATTATTCATGTCTTATCACTGCTGTGTCTTTACCGCCATCTTTGTATACTTTGGTCTCCATGCAAACCACTGAAACCACCGCCAGAGGTAGCTTTGTCGGTTTCCGCAAAATGGTTTGAAACTGTTAGCGATAAAAACGAACACCGGAACTTGTTTCAAACTATAACTTTGATATTGTTAATAAAATTCATAACTACCGGGTCGTTGCCACTGCTGGTGGACCGACTTAGTCCACAACTAAGTAAATAAACCCAGTACCTGGTTAGCCGATTTTTTTTATACTAAAGTAGTATTTCACTCATATAGCACCATTTAAATTTCTCAAAGCTAAGATATTCATTTTATAGTGGGTACTCCTAAATGGATTTTGGCAATACATTTAGATTTATTATTTGACCTTGTATGATGCCACTTTTTCTTTCGGAAATATACATTTATATCAAACCGGAGCTCAGCTGATGAGGTCTTGTTGACAGAAACGATCGTATTGGGCATTTATTTTGGCTATTTTTGTCAAACTATAATTTTAAATATTCAACATCAGTATCATTGATTTCTTTCTTTCTCTGGTACTGCTGACTATCCTGACAA
This sequence comes from Atrina japonica, assembly GCA_030159075.1. Taxonomy (NCBI): domain Eukaryota; kingdom Metazoa; phylum Mollusca; class Bivalvia; order Pterioida; family Pinnidae; genus Atrina; species Atrina japonica. Next base: position 1,796,815 of record BROG01000045.1, on the reverse strand, counting down.
TTCTATCGACATGAAAAATAAAAGTACATCCTGATGTCAGATGTACAAAATGAAGATTTCTGGATATCTGATTGGATAAATTGAAATGAAACTAAAACAGGCTGTCCAATTATTGTATTATCTACATGTTTACGTCACTTACAGTCCACATCAGGGGCACATCAGCCTAACAATCTTATACTTGCTATATGTCATTTTGGTTTGTTTAACCTCAAAATGAAGTATTTACGGAACGACAGATACGACTGATTATTGTCTGGCGTCATGTTAGAGCGTACATGACGCCAAAATCATTAAGTCAATTTATAGATATAGTCTTATCATTCCTTGATTTTCATTGAGATTTGTTACACTTCCTCCATTAATATGTTGCTTTATCGGTCTCTGGAATTTTTTGCTAAATATGAATTAAAAGTAGGCCCGTCCACATTAAAATGATTTAAAGTTACCGTGAATCTGGTTCTGATTTTTGCGCTTAATAATTGTTCCATATCATAAATTCGTATTTCCATACACGTTCATGTAAATTTGTAATTGTTCTTCATGTTGAGACAGGTATTACATCCAACTTTGAGTTTCGAGTATCTGCTTTTCATGTTTACTTAGAGAAAAGAAACAACACGCAAACAGATATCGTTGATGTGGGACAAACACGGACAATAACTGGATATAAGTCACAGGTGGGAACAGGTGCCATGGAATTAGCATCCCCTGCTGACCAATTTTCGTGTTATACATGGCCAATGTTAACAAGTTTACATTTGATATCGTAGATGAAACAGTAAACATATTCTATGACTAATTTCGGAACAGGTGAGCTTTGTATGTTTCATTAAATGAATATGCTGATAATTGCCTTTTTTATCATTCTATGTTGAGGTACAAAGACCTCAAACACTGATTGTTTCTTTGAAAATAAAAAGATAAGAGAATGTTTTAAAGGAGCCCTACAAATTTGGAACACATTACATCAAATTAGCAGTTGAGCATTTGCAAAAAAGATTTGATAAGAAATGTAACTCGCTCCACAACACAAGCATCATTAAAACGCTCTCCAACGCGACGATAGACTCTTGAACAACCGTCGCTGTCGTCCAAATAAAACCTGGAGAAATCTGTGTACAGAATATCCGCCCAGTCTCGCAAATGTCTTCTACACCAAGCTAAACGGGCTACACGACGACGTGTTAGCAAAACTGGACGGACAGTCGGACATCCTGTTAGGATACGCCATTCATATAATTGGTTCCGTATTTTCTGGGGCTAATGGCACATAATCTAGGAATAGTCTGCACTGGACACTACTCCGGAGGTGCAGCAGTCGGATTTGATTGTTCTGTTGTCGTGATGCCTTGCGGTGACGACCTGCAATCGGTCTCTGACATTACCAAATTGTTGAGATCATTTCCACAAGCCAAATCGTGTAGCAACTGCACCATTCAGCATACCAGCTTGCATCATTCCGCGCGAAGGCTCTCATTTTCATTCAGCCTGGGCATCTGGTTTAGGACCACTTCCAACAAAAAAACAAACAAACAAACAAACAAACAAACGAAAAAAAAAACAACAAAAAAACAACTGCTTTTCTGTTCACTAGCTTTCCAAAGAATGACTCAACAGTTGCCGGTAACAATTGGTGCCGGAAAATGCTGGGCGTGAAAAGTGTGCAAAGAGACCAATCTCAATAAAGCAAAAATTGCATGTGCAAATGCGACATTAATTGCTATAGTGTGTAGGGATCCATTCGATATAAAATATTGTGCGGTGTTCATTTAATACAATTTTTACGTTACAGAGTTACTTTTTCCCGTTAATATATATATATATATATATATATATATATATATATATATATATATATATATATATATATATATATATATATATATATATATATATATATATATATATATATATACATTAAAATTACTTGGATGGTCCAGAATGGATAACTCGCATGTCGCAGGTCTTCTGGGATACATATTTCTGTAACATATATGCAATATTTCCCTATTTCTATACCACAGAACTGCCTCCATGGATCGGAATGGGTCACTTGTCATGTTACAAAACCAGTAGGACATCTGGGATATTATCATGCAAATGTAGGCCCAATTTTTTTTTACAAAATCAATTATCATCTGAATTAGAATTAGTACTTATAATTAACAGTCATTAGAAAAGTGCCATTTGTGTTGTTTAATGCTATATCAAAACATCATTAAAACAATAGTTTATGTCTTTGATCCACATTTGAAGAAAGGTTACTCAAAGGTCAGAATATTAAGACAGATAATCTTTCGACAGGTGCGTTGTTAAGTATTTACTTCCATGCATTACGGATAGATTTCTGTGGAATATACAATATCTTCTTTGATTGAAAAGGAAACGTAATGAGTTTCTCTAGCAGACGACTGAAATGTAATTATGTAGAAAACTACCGTCAATAATGATATTACTGATTTAGACTCAATTACGCACGCGCAATTGTTATGTCAAAATAAATCACCTTACAGCTTTGAGAAATTCCATCGAGAATACTGAAATCGGAGAGTAGGAAGGGAATGAATGAGATGATCATCAAGGGGATTAAGTGTTTGATCGGAAGAATTTTTATTAAGTTAAGAACATCCTCCACTTTACTCAATTAAATGAGGTGCCAATACACTTTTTTATTAATCTTCTATGCTTTCGTAGATAATGTCATATATATCATAGAGTACCGTGAAACACAGTAGTTGTCTGACCTAAGGATATATATGATTTGAATCTACATCAGAAAGATGTCGACATTACATGTGAAAAACAGATACAAAAGTGTTACACAGAAGAAAGACTATAAAGATATACAAATATTATTTATTATACAGTATTTATATACACGAGCGGCCGGGAAATCCAGAGGTAGGATCAGGTGCTCTGGAGGTTTAAACATTCTATGTCTATCAGTCACATATCCTGTGAGGCTAGGGGCCTTCGAAGTCTCTTACTTCTGGTCAGCGCAGGTTCGAGTCTCTCTGGAACTTAAGCCGACTTTTTTAGAGAAAGTTGTCAGTTTACTTGCAGAAGTCCCGTGGTCTCTTCTCGGGTAAATGGTGATAAGATTTCACCATTAAAAACTGACCACAGCCATAACAACATTAAAACCCTTTTACAGTAATGGTTGGATTTGAATTGTTATTAAGAAGATTAAGCTTTATAGATAACCATATATATACCATGTATATTACGGAAGCATATTAGGGGTACATTAAGTTATTTTTATTTCTCGTTTTGCCAAATAGAAAATTGGCTTTTCCAACTATTTTTCTTGGAATTTCCAACTTTAAAGTTGGTTTTTCCAAACCTTTTTGGAGGGATTTCCAACTTTAAAGTTGGCTTTTGCAACTTTTTCTAGACTTGTCAAGATTAATATAAATATGGCCTACATGCACCCAGACAGTGTGTATTGAATAAATTTGAATATCTATAACGTAGTTTTTAATTTTAGGACACCGTGTAAAAGATCCTGAAACGGTACAATTACTGACTAGCAATCAGGTGATTCTTCGCTAAAATGGTGGAGGTCAAAGGAAAATGATGACACATCTACATCAAAACTACCCTGAGAGGCTATGGTAGTGACTCTTATTACCAGACATTGGGCATATATTTGGTGAAATGTTGCATTGATACAAATAAAATTAAACATTTGGAACATAACGAATTATTTAACACCGTAGTTTTTTTTTTTAATTGATGCATTTTAAGTTTCTGTTCCTGTTGGAAATGATTCTTACATTATATGTTGCTCAAAATATTATATAACATTAGGGACAACTTTGTTGGGAGAGCATTGCAAATTTTGTCAAATCAGATTATTTATTTTTAGTACGTCACAAGACAGAATTTAATTTTAATCTTTTTAGGGACAGGTTTTTTCAGTTTATTTGCCTTTATGATCAAGATCGTGGAATAACGTAGTGGCAGATATAGACATGTTCAAGGGATTAATATAAATTCATACTAATTCAAAACTCGGTTACTGGGCATGAGATTAATTAATATGCATCTTTTAGTGGTTTTATCAGCACCCAGAAATTAAACTATGCCTCCAACTGCTAATATATCATATTGATTATACATCTCAAAAGAAGATTATTTCAGCAAACATAATGCATATGGAATAAATGTTAGGGGGTATGCTCCCTGGAATTTTTGTATTATTATTTTAAAAGGCATGAAAGGTTATTTTTGGCTTGCAGACACTAAACTGTGGCATCTTTATTCTTCAGAAATACTCTATTGACAAACTAATTAACACTGAAAACAAAGGGAATGTCAGCAGACATAAGCTGAATGCTCCATTATATCTTTGTGTCGTTGATACATATTGTTTTTGGTAGGAATGCCTACGATTTAACTCGTACAAATTTGGAAATCCCAAGAAAAATGTTAGAAAAGCCAACAATAAAGTCGGTAATTCCAAGACAAAGGTTGGAAAGCCGAGTAAAAAGTTGGAAAAGCCAACTTTAAAGTTAGAAATTCGAAGAAAAATGTTGGGAAAGTCAACTTTAAAGTTGGCAAAAAAACAAAAATGTTGAAAATTCTGAGAAAAAAGTTGAAAAAGCCAACTTAAAAGCTGGAAATTCGAAGAAAACAGTTGGAAAAGCCAACCTTAAAGTTGGCAAAACGAGAAAAATGTTGTAAAAGACAGTTTTAAAGCTGAAAATTAAAAAAAAGGTGGAAAAGTCAACTTTAAAATTAATAAAACAATAAGAAAAAGTTGGAAATTCGAAGAAAAAAGTTGGAAAAGCATACTTTAAAGTTGACAAAACGAGATACCAAAAATTAAGGTGTCTCTAATACGCTTCCGTAGTATATACCATAATAATACATTACTTTTTGCAATAAATCATCATCATGTCATGTTGTGTATGATAGGTCAGTAGGGAAAGCCAGACATTTCATCACGTTTCCTTTCTTTGACAAATGAGAAAGATAAAAAGTTGTTAAAATGAATGAAATACATCACATCAATGCCGATAAAAAGGTTATAAAATCGTAGAAGTGTTAATAATCCCTAAATAATGAAAGGTTATGTTACTGGTAATCCTATTAATTATGCATCGTGTTTGCTCCGAGATTTGGCGATTTAACCTCTGAAATTACCCAGATAGGTAAATGGCGTTAATTTGCAAGCGTAACACGGCGATCGCATTCGTCTCCATTATTTTTTCTAGACTAGTGATATTTGGCCTTAGCATCTGTTCCATTCCCCTTTCTATCAAAACCTATAAGAGTATGATTTGTATCACGTCTATCACCTCTATCTGACATTCTCTCTATTGTAAACAATTGGCGGCTGCGCAATGAGTAGTGCCGGCAAAGGGTAAGCATAGGTCATATGAATATGGGCGGTCTTAACTCTCAATTTCTGTCTACCAGACAGTCATTAATTTCGAGTTTAATGCATCAATTTTTTTAAATACCTACGGAAAAGAAATCCGAAATTGTTATATTCATAGTATCCATATTTTAGTTCGGTAAAAACCATAGCTATTATCCATTTAAATAGTTTTCTTTTTGAAAACATTTAATTTTGTTTATGATTTCAGAAATTCTTATTTGGTGACACCGGGATATTCCAGACATGAACCTTTGCCTTCTTAGATGTATTGAATATAAAGTAGAGGTGAAAAAAGCATTGGTATGTTTTTAAAAGTTTAAAAGGTTTGATAATGAACTGACAAAGAAACATAAAAATGATTAATATTATATTTTTTTAAATAACTTTGCACGTCAAAAGATAATGACGTTCAAACCTAACGCTTTGAATAACACGTGAATGCATTTTACTGTACAAATTACGGTGGAAAAGAACCTACGAAATAACAACAATCACATAATAAAGATGAAAAATCAAAATTAGATTAAAAAAAAAGAATAGGACAAAAAGAGTTAGCGCGAATAGTAGAACAGAATTCCGGTTAAAAAACACCAGGAAAAATACCACCGACCCTCATTTCAGTTTGTAAAACATAAATTGAAACAAATATTATTAACAATAACAAAATTAGAGTTTACAATAGACGTCAAAGAAATGCCCAAGACAGTGGACTTCATCATTTGAGCTCGATTCTTATATAAATCTATTTCCGATAGAAAAAGTGATATCATACAAGGCCAAATAATAAAATTAAATGATTGCCAAACCCGTTTAAGAGGACCCACCATAAACATGAATATCTTAGCTTTGGCTTTGAATTTTTTAGTTTAGAATTTAAATGGTGGTATCTGAGTGAAATATCACTTTAGTATAAATAAATCGGCAATAAATGCATTGGCAAAATATGTTGAAACACAATTTATCATATACCTGTGATAATATCTTATTAGTAAATAATTTGCCTCTGTATATGAAACGATCATATGCTGAACAAGGTCTGGTATCTAATATCATCTGGGAGATATAACACTATATGCTGACAGAAAAGAGATATTATTACTGAAATGTGGAAAATTGACGATAGGAAATCCTAAATCATCACATTTCAAATTATGATTTTAATTTTAATTTTCCGACAGTATCTGTGGTAATAAATGTCCCGGTTGGAAGCCAATATGCTTGAATTTGCGGTTTCTACAGATTCTAGTCCACTGGGATATATCGTATTCAAATTAATATGAAAATTGTCATTATTAACAAAACTTTGTAGGAATATCTCAACGTCAAATTAAAGGTCACAACTAGTGTGTTTCCTCTTTTTATTCAGAAGCGTCTGAATTAAATCTGCTTCATATGAGAATGGTAAAAAGACGGTTAGCACAACTGGTTCTCATGGGAATGCCAATGCTTTCCTGAAAGACCTGGTCTAAAAACATATTACATATACAATGTATAATGCATCTAGGAAATTCCAGCATCTTTTAGTATCGAGTTTATTTTATTCTTATGTAGAATATGAGTTTAATGCTTTGCGAGCACCGCTTTCGCTGAAAAAAGGTTGTCGATAATGAAGCAATTGATAGACAGCTCGTTCTGGGTTTCATTCACGATTTTAATAGTATTGACAATGCATCGTGGAAAATTTTGGCTGTATTTGTAAAATTGTTAAATGTATTGTTATATTAAATACATGAAATATAAGAATACCTTGATTTAAGGGGCATTAGCTATGTTTATTTTAAAAATTGTTTTCCCTTTTTAGATTCATCTAAAATAACAAAAAAAAAGAGAATATACACAGGCATAAAAATTCTTAAATTCCTATATATTTCGTAAAAATTACTTGAGAAACCCAGGTTTGGCACTTTATTAACTCAACCTTACTATGTTTATATGCATACCAAACTGGACCTGACCCTTTTTACAAACTATATAGGAATATCAAATTTTTATGCCTGTGTATAGCTCTTATTTGTTATTGTACATTATGTACAAATAGTAAAAGAAGAAAAAATCAAAGTAATTGTTTTCGGTAAGCACAACTAATGTCCCTATAAACCGACAAAAAACCAATATAACTTTGTTCACTGAAAATTCTGTGTAGTCTCAATGAAATTATTTCAGTTTAGTTTCTTAAAAGGCTTCTATCAAGATGACTACCATAGTGGTCATGTTGTCACGTTGTCATGTCATGTTTCAGTCTAAATTCGAAATGTAAAAGTTTTCGATTGGTGGACAAATACGGACTGGAATAGGTCAAATACTAACAATGGTTATGAAAGTTCCCTCGAAAACGTTTGGTATATGAAGAAAAAGTCATGGGTTTTTAAAGATGAGACTTCACCCGAGTTCCGGTGTCACTGCAGGAATGACGCGTTAAATAACCTCAATGAATAAGTTTTATGACGAAAACTGCATCATGTTTGCAAAAAGTACTTTATGGTAATGAGTAGTAATATTACGTGCATAAAGATATAAATGAAACCCATCGACTTAAATACACTAGTCTAAAAAAGGATAACATACTGTTTAGATATACATGAGTGACAGTGATAAGGATATCAGTTGGCTCACAGTCCCATAGTACACGCGATAATATTACAGATATCTCAAGGGTCACAAGTCCCATAGTACACGCGATAATATTACAGATATTTCAAGGATCACAAGTCCCATAGTACACGCGATAATATTACAGATATTTCAAGGATCACAAGTCCCATAGTACACGCGATAATATTACAGATATTTCAAGGATCACAAGTCCCATAGTACACACGATGATATTACAGATATATCAAGGATCACAAGCAATTTAGTCCCATAGTACACGCGATGATATTACAGATATCTCAAGGTCTACAAGTCCTAAGTCCATAGTACACGCGATGATATTACAGATATTTCAAGGATCACAAGTCCCATAGTACACGCGATGATATTACAGATATCTCAAGGATCACAAGTCCCATAGTACACACGATGATATTACAGATATATCAAGGATCACAAGCAATTTAGACCCATAGTACACGCGATGATATTACAGATATCTCAAGGATCACAAGTCCCATAGTACACACGATGATATTACAGATATATCAAGGATCACAAGCAATTTAGACCCATAGTACACGCGATGATATTACAGATATCTCAAGGATCACAAGTCCCATAGTACACACGATGAAATTACAGATATATCAAGGATCACAAGCAATTTAGACCCATAGTACACGCGATGATATTACAGATATCTCAAGGTCCACAAGTCCTATAGTACACATGATGGTAGTACATATATCTCAAGGCTCACATTCCCATAGTACACGTGATAATATCACAGATATCTCAAGGCGCGTAGTCCCGTAGTACACATGATTATATTACAAATATCTAAAGGCTCACAGTCCCATAATACACGTGATAATATCACAGATATATCAAGGCTGGTAGTCCCATAGTACACATGATAATATTACAAATATCTCAAGGCTCGTAGTCCATAGTATACATGATAATATTACAGATATATCAAGGCTCACAAGTCTTATAGTACACATGATAATATTACAGATATCTCAACGATGATTGTTTTTTTTTTTTTTTTTTTTTTTTTTTTTTTCACTTTATTCAGCTTTGTATAGCCAGGATTTGACATAACTCCTACAGACCCACCTGGCTAGGGGTATGGAGTTTTTCGGCTGACTAGTACTAGCCTTCCATTCACTCTACCTCACAAACACTCAGGGCTCACTCATACTAATAAAGAGGAAAAGATAGTGGAAAACAAGAAAAAAGCAAAAATACAAACACATACAAACAAACCATAACATTTCATTGTTTATTTTATTACACATATCTATAGTCTCCAGATCAATTATATGTTTAACCCTCGTTAATTATATATATATATATATATATATATATATATATATATATATATATATATATATATATATATATATATATATATATATATATATATATATATATATGTACATGCTTGAATGAATGACACGAGTTATCACTATGTTTTATTATGGATTTGTAATAAATAGTTTTTAATAATTAAGTAATAAATATTGTATAATGTATAAATGTAGTGTCTAAATGCTGAGCTACGATATCCTTCGATAGTTTCTTTTTTTTACACTTATTAAAATAAAAAATGTTGTCGATATTCTATCAAAATCAATTAAAAAAAAAGAGATTGAGATAATTCCATTTTTTTATTTCAACTCAAAATGTGTGTCAAACAAGTAAGACACTTCATGTTCCTAAATTATATTGTTGAATTAGAAATAAATGCCAAAGGGGCAATAGCTCAACTAACAGCTGTGTATTTCGATTTTTTTCTACTTTTACCACTTGTATTTGATGTACGATAACAAAAAATAGCTACTCCCGAGCATACAAATTTTCATTCTATATACTAATGTGAAGAAAGGCAGGTCCAGTGTGTAATTCATACACAGATAGTAAAGTTGAGCTAATGAAGTGCAACTGAAAAAGTGAAAAACCTGGGTTTCTCAAGCAGTTTTCACAAAATATTTAGGAAATTAAAAACCGTGATGCCTGTGTATATCTTCTTTTTGTTATTGTATATCAATCTAAGTAGTAAAAAGGGTACACAAATTAAAAAAACACAGCTAATGCCCCTTTAATGTTTTAAAGTACAGAAATGATATCACAACACATAAACACAAAGCCACAATATAAAAAAGAGTTGACACGATCTCTACAGTAAGACATCTTGATCATTTGCCAAATTAAGTAAAAAGATCATGAACCCGGATATGGTAAGTGATGAATGGCGAGTGTATAAGGAAAATTGATGGTGATGTACAGAGCTACATGACTTTGATTATTAAAGATTTTACGCGGTGGCCATTGATTAACTAAAAAGGAGGAGAAGAACCAATGTTTGAAACAACAGTTCAACAGTAAAAGGGACATTTTGGTAATGTATGTGACCTCATATTTACGCTCTTCTTGCTACTGTCACCAGGACGACAAATGATAACAACAACAACAACAACAATAACAACAACAATGATAATAGAATAGATAAAACCATAACAAAGTTTAACTAACATTTAAATCCATGAAACAAAAAGGGAAGGTGTAAGTAACAAAAGAATTCAAGGTAAAAAGTGTATTCTAATACTGGTTGACTGACAGGTGAATAAATTACAAAATGATCGTTAAAACACTTTATAATGATTGTAACTTTACTACTATTCACCTGTTACTATGGCTGTTCTCGCGCACAATGATATCTAAGTATTGATTTGCATGATTTTATATGACATATTTTAATCTTTGTTCTGTTCAAAGTTTGTTTCAGTTAGGCATTATTATTCTTTTGGTTTTGTGTTTGTGATTTCTACCTATCGTGTGTCCGTATATGTTTTTTATCCAGACTGTTGACTCATTACATAAATGACTGCTAACTGATAAATGAATGCTTACTACTCCGTGGCACCTGCTCACCTCACCTCTAGATTTTACAAACGTCTATATTTGTTAACTTTTATTGTATTTGTATATTGTCTAAAGGATCTGATACACGTGACACGGTGATATTTATGTTTAATCTTTTTTATTTCTATTGCTGATAATTTGATTTGCTTTGTCTGTTTGTTCTTTATCTGATTTTTTATATCTACATATTTCTTTTTATTTCCGGATATGATCAGTATAAATTTGTTTCCTTACTCTAGAAAGAAGTGCCGGGATACCAACAGTCAATGCCAAAATGGTATCGCATATATTAAACGACTTCCATCTAATTTCTGTTTTTCCACACAATTTTCCTAACTCATGGTATCACTATTTCACCAGGTATAGCAAAACACAGATTATATAGACGTTGTGTTACAGTTTCTTCCCAGTACATAACGATATATAGGAAATGATGTCATAAAACGTATAAGCCATGTCTTCTATAATCAATATTCTCCGTATATGTTTCGTCTTGAAGTAATTTGGAGAGAAAATAACGAGAGACTAGACGATTACTTTTGACACTAATGACAGACTCAGTAGGCGCTTGGAACTGAGCTTCTTGACACTGACGTAGATTATCAACAGACTATATGGAAGTACTCATTATACGACAAAACGTAATCTCTCTCTCTCTGTCTCTCTCTCTCTCTCTCTCTCTCTCTCTCTCTCTCTCTCTCTCTCTCTCTCTCTCTCTCTCTGTTTGTCTGTCTGTCTCTCTCTCTGTCTCTCTCTGTCTCTCTCTCTCTCTGTCTCTCTCTGTCTCTCTCTCTGTCTCTCTCTCTCTCCTTATATATGATTTACCGCAGCGACCTCAATAATAAAGACATACCAATTCTTTAAGCAGTGATTGACAAAGTCCAAGTCTCTCTCTCTTTACCGCCGTCTATCATTCTCTTAGAAATGTCTCATTTGTATTATTTACAACATATACCTAATTAATAAAGGCATACCTCTTCTTTCAGCCGTGATTGACCAAGTTCAAGTCTTTCTCTCCTCTTTTTTTTTGTTTTCTCTCTCTCGGTCTTCCTCTCTCTATCTCTCTCATTCGCTTAGAAATGCTTTATTTGTATATTTACAGCAGAGATCTAAATAATAAAGACATACCCCGTCTTTAAGCAGTGACTGACTTTGATAAAATGTTGGCAAACAGTTGTTTTAGAAACCAGACTTTTTTGTCATCACCATGTAACTCACCAGATAGATTGATGTAAAAGCTCTTATTTCTCTTCAGTATGGAATTGTAATTCCTTTTAGCGATATTTACTTAGTTGTTTGTTTCGCCATCAACATTCCCTGGTGTAATTTTTATGTGAAGTATTGTTCTCCGGTTAAAAGTAGGTTTTGATTTAGTTTACAGTTTCATTAACCAATACAAAAATCTATAAAGTGAGGAGATGACATGTGGAATTAACGATTCGATAGATCAATACGGATGCAAAATTAAAGGTGTCTGATTGTTTTATATATTAGTGAAATAATGCATTAAATAAGAATGCTGATATTTGATTGGTGAACGAGCGGAAGACTGTTTTACAAATACATCTGATCCAGTCACTGCGCTTTGACATTGGCACATCAATAAACACTTGATTACACATCAATATAATGGTATTCTATAACGTGCTCCGAACACGATGCTGGTGTGACATGAGAATGGCGTACTAATAGCAACCTATTCCTCTCAGGAAATCGACAAAGAAATTAACTCAACTATTCCACCCTAGAAAAATAACTAATAAAGAGAAATGAAGTTATGCTGCAGTGATATCGTCATCATTAGTGTTGTTGTCGCTGTCGTCTTCAGCATCGTTTTTGCATTGCATTAATTTCAAATAGATTGTGGTATTGTGAACGTATATATCTTATGAAATACTCATCTTGAACACTTCCATCTATAAATATTAGATATCACAATAGTACATAAATATTCTTATTAAAGATTGTAGGCTAATAAGTGAAATATAACATTTATATTAATATTAAACTATGTTTGCCAAAACTAATCGTATCAATTTTGTAATCAGTACTTTTACTTTTGTCTTGTAAGATCGCTTTTGATGAGTCAATGGGATAAAGCATTGGTTTCAAAAATAGAAACCTAGAAAATCATTGAAGACGTGCTCTTTTCTACGCGCTCAAAGTGATAGATATTTTTGATGAAGCCTCAGTCTCCTTTCACGAATATCTCATTATACCATATAAATCACAAATACCAACATTAACCGCTAGGAAATTTAGGAGACAAATATAGTGGAAATTGGTCAAACAGATGAATAAGTGCCATGGAGGAGTAAGCATACCCTGTCGAATGGATACATCTGCCATAAGTCACGTTCAAGTTCAAATGAAGTAGGTGAAATAAATTCCTCATCACAATCGGTAAAGACAATATAATAACTATCATCGAAGAGGTAATTCAACATTTCAAAAAGTGAAACATAGTTATTTCAATCATGATCATTACACCAACCGTAAATTTGAGAAATATTGATTTTAAATGTGATGCTTTATTGCCTTGCCAGTTAGTAGTATACCTCTGTATATGAAATGACCGTGTGTGATAAAGCCCTGATATATCGGATAATCTTTACAATAATAACACTATATACAGCCTAGATAAATCCGTAACTATCACTCTGTAGTATAGTTTGGTTTTCCGCGTCTATAGTAATTTAAGAGCTTTATCAACATACACCACATACAAACACACACGCTTGCGTAAAGCAAAAGAAGAATACTTCAAACCATCTTTAAACAGAAAATAATAAATTATTCATATATAAATATATATTCCACAAGTATAAAACAAATGTATCAAGGTATCAGTCAAGTCACAAGTATTTCACTTACAGAGGAAAATACTTACTAATAGAATGCTGTCACAGGAATATCAGGAATCATGTTTGATGTCAACATTCCGCAAATGTTTTGGTCGGTGTAATATGGACTTTTTGCAATTTCTATGTTTCACAAAATGAAATGTTGATTTACCGGTTCGATATCCAGTCGTCCATACCAGTTGTGAGGAGAATTTATTCCTGGCTTATTTCATTTGAATTTGACTGTGGAGTCGCGGCGTGTGTGACCGGACTGTACGGAAATTTTACTCCTCCATGGCACTTGAACTCATCTCTGGATTTCCAGAGGTCATTGGGTTATTTAATGTTCACCAGATTTATACCTTAACCTATACACATAATATCAGATACCAAATTCTAAATCTTTAGGATGTCCAGAATAAAGATACAAATCTGGTAAAAAATAGAGAAAAAATTACCTCTGGAAATCAAGAGATGGAAGCAGGTGCCATGGAGGAGTAAGCATCCCTTGTGGATCGGTCACACCCGCTGTGAGTACAATGTCAAATCCAAATGAAATAATGAATTCTCGTAATAATTGATACAGACGTCTCAATAACCGCTCTCAAACAGGCAAATCAACATTTCACTTACCTAAACAGAGTAACCGCAAACAAGACTATTATACCGACCGTATCTGTCATATTTATATGTATCAAATTTGTAGAGTTACCTGTTTTTTTTCTGCGCTAAGTTTGTTTCGTTGTTTTTTTCTACTTTCATCCCATAAACTGCATTGATATGTCTTGTATTTTACAAATTTGCTGTATATCGAGTGCATATTTGGTGTGTGCCACATTAAACTTTAAAGATACAAGGTATTTTCGCTTTAATTATATTTCAAATTTGACTCTAAGGATTTACACATCTGTTATATTACCTATTATTTTCTCAACATAAAAAATTGCACTCAGGGAATACAGAAATTTTACAATAACAACTACACTAGTCAACTAAATTAGAAGACATGGGTATAAGGAAATAAACATGTTAGGATTAAATGAAAGAGATTGTGTTTTATTCCAACAATGTTGGGCAAGAAACTTTTTTTAAAATACCTATTGCTAACGACATAGACGCTATAGAAACACCATCCACCATCGCCGAGTAAAATATCTCGGCCCAAGACCATAAACAAGGAAAATTGTGAGATAAATTTTTATTCTCAAAAGTTAAGACTTTATTCATCTGAGTAAAACGCGAAAATTCGCGGACCACAAAACGATTTAAGAATTTTCTCAGCTGAGGTATGATTGTTAAGGGGCAGTGTAAATATAGTCGAGCACACATGTCCCAATTCTCTTAACTTTGATGCTTGACCATTATTCTGACCATGATCTATTATTAACTATTTAATAACAAACCAAGAGGTATAAAACGTGTTAAAAATCGAATACGCAGCATGTTTTGTCGCATAAAATAGGGAATAGATATATACCTTTTAAAAAAGAGAAGAATATAAAAATTTCAGATACCAAAGTATAAATCAAAAGGATGTCCAGGACATAGATACAAATCCGGTAAAACTGGACAAACACGGACCTCTGGAAACCAAGAGGTGGGATCATGTGCCATGGAGGAGTAAGCATCCCCTGTCGACCGGTCACACCCGCCGTGAGTCCACAGTCAAGTCCAATGAAACACGTGAGGAGTGTATCCTCGTCACAATTGGTACAGACGTCTCAACAGCCGCCAACGAAAAGGCAACTCAACATTTCACTTAGTGAAACAGAGTAGTCGCAAACAAGACTATTATACCGACCATAACATTTGCGGAACGTTGACATTAAACGCGGTTTTCGATATCCCTGTGTCAATAATTTGTCAGTGAGTAGTTTACCTCTGTATATGAAATCTTCATATGTTGTGCACGCCCTGGCATATCGGATCATTTGTGAAATATAAACTCCATATGAAGGTGACTGAGGGATATTACTACTTAAACGTGGGAAATTTACGATGGGAAAGCCGAAATCGTCGCGTTTATCGTATAGCTTAGTTGCTAATTTCCCGTCTGTAAAATGCCAATTGCAATACATGACCAAAGTCAGCAATTTATACATATAATGTGTATCATGTATATAATTAATGAATGATATTTAGTATACAAGTGAATTAGTATGAGTACATTAGGTTAGATAAATGACTCTGGACATACACTGGGGCACATGTATCGGACTAAATTTACACTTTTCTTATTGGTAATGTAAAAAAATGTCGTATGGCCAAAACAAGCCAACAGAAACAGGAGTGATGGTCTCCTAAACCTTTATCGCTCAAATAACACGTTATTTTCTAAAGCCAAAGGATTAAACATGTCCTGAAAAGCCTCTAGGGGACGAAGACCATGGCAATTAGCGTATATTTACCCCCAGCGAACATAGAGGCAGCCATTTTCGCTGTTAAGAATAACTTAAGTCAACTATAGACTGTACTTAAGTATTTTATCACTTGAGAAAGAAATTTGTCTAAGAATTTCTTAATGGTCCGCAACTTAACTCAAATTGAGAAAATTTCTAAGATTTGAGTAAAACCTCGAAGAGGAGTACAAGTCTGAGAATAGGTTTATGGTCCTAGGCCCTGATCTAAATTAAATTTCGCGATGATAAATGTGAAATTTCCACGCTGATGTACTCTATTGAATGTAATGAAGACTAGTATGTTTGTATAAACAGGGGCGTACGCAGCTGTTCCAGGGAATGTTAAATAGGTAAAATTGCCAATTAATCGGAAAATATTGTACATAACACACACTACATCCAGGACACAGATGCTCACTATAAAAATCAAAGAGTGTACAATAAATTGATTTCTACCAGTTTCCCTTCTCCGATATTTTCTGAGCTTCAAAGCATTTTGTTCTTCAGAAGATGTCGAAAAATGTATAAAAGTTAACAATGGACGCCCCACGAAGGAAGATGACCTACAAAAGACGAACATGATAGATCACCAGGAGCCCTGTGCTCAGGTGACATAAAATTCCCGTAATCTGATATTTTCAGCATGATTTTTATATAGTGTATATAATTCTCTAAGTCTAGAAAGTATATATCGTTTTATTACTCTACGACTTCTTTGGAGATTTCAAAAGAATGAAATCAATTGTGATTTTTTCAGTTAAAAGAAACATGTTATGATAGAAAACTCAATGAATCAAATTTTATGACATTTTTTGTTATTATGAAAATACGGTATTATAGTTTTTATACGATTTAGATGAGGTATTTGATGATGCGTTAAGCTTAAAAAGTAATTACAAATTATAAATATATATATATATATATATATAAATATATATATATATATATATATATATATATATATATATATATATATATATATTAAATAATAATAATAATAATAATAATAATAATAATAATAATAATAAATTACAGCTTTCCCTCGCGAAGCACTCCATTTACTTAAGGATATCATTAAACTAAAACTGGCCAGAGACATCTTTCATAAAAAATACATAAACCAAAAAACAGTAGCAATAACTGATATCCCTGTTTGATAAAGTATGTTATAGTTTACATCTCTAATCGTACACATTGCAGCATTCCGACAAAAAGTATTTTTTCTCTGGGTTAAACTAAACGTAAACCAACTTTGTGACCAAATGGAGGCTGATTACATTTACTTTAAATGTTTTATTTAAACCTGGTGACCGAATCGGTAGCAAACTAATAGCAATTGCTCAGTACTGGAGTGCTTATTTCGCCGACAGGAGTGTCTATTTAATATTCAGATCTCGAAAGGATTATAAGTTCCAAGATATTTATATTTCGTTAGTTAATAAAACTTAAGATAACTTGATATATACCACTCAGACCTAGAAATTATTGACATTTCTGAATCAAGCACATGTGATTAATACTTTAATATTTGACTATTCAAAGGTGTAGACGGGCAATCTAACAATTTTATTATAAGATAAATGTGATTATGTCGGTTTACCATCGTCAAATATCCAAACAAAGTAGTAATATTTTATCTCTTCGCCGCCTTCATAATTTAGGTGTTCGTGTCCCCAGAATGGTTCGAAATGTTTTGAGCCTCTTCTGCTTCCGACAATTTCATAAAGACAGGTAAATAACCTTGTGATAGGTTGTTACCTAAAAAATTTAAAGTAAAAGTTTGCAAATTCATCGATAGAAATAAATGGTCATATTTTTTATATATCAATGCGCATATTATGTTTTAATCACTCTGTATTTTAACTCTCTGTGGGTGCTCGTTCAATACTTAAACTGCAACTATCAAGTAGAAGGTCGGTTTATATCCTAAAAAATATGTAGATTAACTTCTCATCAAACAATATATATATATATATTTCGCTCTATATATAACTTTCATATCTACCCCTGCACAGGTTATATGCCTTGAAGTAAAACGTCTAGAAACAAGTTTCACGCCTTTTCCAGAGATGTTAAAATGTAGATAAGTTAGAGATAACCCGCCCACATTATACCGCATGACCTGGTGCTCGTGGGTATTGCTATATCAACAGAACGCTATAATGTACAAAATAAAAAGAATCAGGACACTACAATTCTTATTCAATATATGTTAATCGGAAAATATGGAATATGTGTATGTTAGCTTGTTTCATTCTAATGCATATTGCTTCACTTGTTCTATGGCGGATATTTTTAACTACCTGTACTGATTTTTCCAGGTGTTTATTTGTTTTGAAATGCATTTGACTACAAACTCCTGATAGGTGTAACCGCTTGTTGGGGAATGCGTACTGCTCCTTGACACATGATCCCACGCTGGTTTATTCAGTGTACCGTTATTTTACAATATTCGCAATGTTTTATATCATCTTACGGATATCTTTTATTATAAACGTTTGTATGTATGTTTTTTTATTTCTTTTCAATTGAAAACATACAAATATCATAATTTTACAAAGAAGATACTAAAATTCTGTATTTCATGCGTTCTCCTAATTCTGATTCAAAGGAAAAAACTATTTCGCTATATCTATATGCCATGGTTACCCTCGGGATAAAAAAAAATCCCTATCATCGGTAATCAGTACGTTAAATTAAACTCCACATTTTCATGCATGTATGGACTATATATAATTCTCTGAAATTGATAATCATTCAACTACATGATGAACATAATAAGCATGTAATCAGTAATTATTTCCAAAATTTGGCAACTCAATTATGTCTATTATACATCAAACAGAGCATTCGTGAAAACAATTTCCTTGTGTTATATCAACGTTGTTCTAGTTGGCTCAGCAATACAAGCTCTAACTTCAACATGTACTGTGATATTAGAGGACTGAACGGAAATCTTTCCAAGAACTCTGGAGGTGCGATCAACACCAAACTTGGCAAAAAAATGGACAAGGAGTGTAATATCTATTCCAGATAGAGTGTACAGTTTAAGTGAAACGTTTATTACATTCATCTATCTCGTTTCACACATGAAAAGAAGGATTCATCTAACTATTGATTTTGGTTTTCCGTTTGCACACGGAGGAACATCATCAAGTAATACTTCAGGCTACATAAAGGTTATGGTACGTCAGAGATTTGGCATCGGCTAATAAAGAAAGTATCGAAAAAATACAATGTCTAATTGAAAATATGGGCATTTATACGAGAAATCCTCAACGCGTTAGATGAAATTGGAACAAATTAATGCAGTGTGTTAATGAGATATGAGGATCGATATTAGATACTAGTAATTGATTTGATTTTGTATTAAAGGTGGTGCATACACAGAATCTCATACAATTTTAATTTTTTCTCCATAAAAAATGTTCTATTTACTGAAAAATATCATTCATTGCACACACAGGAGGGTGCAAAAGAGCTATGGTTCTAATAAGTTCTTTGAGTTCTTCTTATCAATTATGTTAAACTCGAATAATAACCTGTTTTGATATGTATCCTGTTCCAATCAATGATGCTTTTTTAACACATCAAGTAATGGACCATTTCTGAGTTGTTCCATTTCGTTCAGTTTTGTCAGAATAGTTTGTACTCAAATCACGTGACTTCAACAGAAAGTGACACACTGTCCTTTCGGGTTTCGTAACATTTACAGTGATAGCTCGTTTCGCTTAATCTGTTAGGAATAGCTTAGATAAATATTTTCTTTAGTAAAGGTACTAAGTGTCATACTTTTCCACTAACCCCCTTTTAAATTTGACACTATACCTACATAATATCCATAGTCCATGTCATAAATACGTTAAATTGCCTAACCGGAAGTGACGCTGTCGTAATTTTTTATTTTTATTTGTAACTGCATTCTATTATGACAAATCGTGAGAGAACGAAACAATTCTAAAAATTTATGTTTACGTGAAAATTTTGACGCTACACAGAACTCATTGACCCCTGTAGTTGCATTTGAACTCACCCATTTCAACGAATGGTAAATTCCACTGGCAGAATTAAGGAGGTTTTATTTAGCATTTTGAAATGCAATATTAACCTGTTCATTCCTAATTTGTGACTGTAAATCACACATTTTACTGATATAAGCGAGACTAAATATGACCATAGGGATGGATGAGTTAAGTAACATTTGATGGTATTCGACCAAATAGATGATACAAGCTGTAAAACATACTTGGGTAATTTCGTCATGTCAGGACAGTAATCATTTATTTTTGTTTCCACCTAGAAGACATCTGAATTTGGTCAATCACTAAAGGTGTGATAAGTCGTTGTTCACAGCACGATCCACCAGCTGTTTGTTCACACCAAGAGTATCGCTTTTGGATGTGTTACTCTAGTTATTTTAGATGTTATTAACTAACCAATTGTGAATTACCAGACACTTTGACAAACATATTGTAAATGTTTTTGTTACCAAAGGTTTGGAGTTTTACCGATATGAATGACAGCTGCTGCCAGTGCCATATATAATACACTTTGTTAATAAACCATGCATATAATAACAATATACTATATCCAGATACATGTACTGTATACAGGGTTATTTACAGGCCCTACTACACTTGCAAACGGTTCCGCTCCGCTTTAAATTTCGCCCATACACCATTCAGGAAATATGTGTAACGTGTATATCAATAATACAAAACAAATTCAGATACCAAAGTATAAATCAATCGAATGTCCAGGACATAGATACAAATCCGGTAAAAATGGACAAACACGGACATCTGGAAACCAAGAGGTGGGATCAGGTGCCATGGAGGAGTAAGCATCCCCTGTCGACCGGTCACACCCGCCGTGAGTCCACAGTCAAGTCCAATGAAACACGTGAGGAGTGTATCCTCGTCACAATGTCCCTGTATATAGTAATTCGAGAAAGAGTAAAAGCCACAAAAACCAATGTATAAATCTTCAGGGTGTCAAGGATACAATATACAAATCTGGTAGAATATTGGACAAGCACGGACCTCTGAAATTCTAGTGGTGGGATCAGGTACCGTGGAGAAGTAAGCACCCTCTGTTGGTAATCGTGAATATCGTACCATATATGATAACAGTACTCGATGGTACTGTAGTTTCTGTCAACAATACTTCATCAGTTGTGCTCGAATTTAACAAAGATATATTTCCAAAAGAAAACAGTGGTATCATACAAGGTCAAATTATAACTCTAAATGTGTTTCCAAATCTGTCTAACAGTACCCACTGATAAAATGAATATCTTAACTTTTGTGAAGTTTCTGAGCAAAATATTACTTTTGTATAAAATAATCGGCTTGCACCGAAATACAAGGTACTGGGATTATAGATCTCTTAATTATAGTAATTCTTCAATTACAGTCAATTTTTCATCCCATTACTTTTGGAGGATTATGTATACATAAGACTGATGAATATACAGAATATAAGACTGATGTATATACAAAACATCATGCGTATAGGTGTGTGAGGGTTTCATGCAAAAAAATATATACATAAGTATTAACAACGCTTAACACTCAGATTTGGTCTACATATGAATCCATACGACTTGATACGAATTGGTTTGTAAATTTTACTCGATGATATGTAATGTATAATTTCCTATTCAATATAATGATGATGAATCAGAAAGAAATCATGATAAGAATTACAAAAAAATTATTTTTGTTTCTTTATATTTAATGATGTTTTACGCCAGAATCAGTAATTTTTCACTTGATGGCGGACGTTTTCAATAATTAAGGAGAAAATGTGCTTATGTACACCGACGATCTGAAAGCAGATTGGCAGATATTCCTACTTCCAAAGGGGTTCAAATCCGTGCACTGACCAGTGTCCAAAGTCACCAAATTTACTCAAAAGTCAACTAACTTACTTACTTTCTTACCTACTTGCTTACTTACTTACTTATCCACTTCGCCCAGTGTGACATATGGATGAAAAAAACCTGTTAGTGTACTCTTTTCAGTTTCTGTAATCATTTATTGTTTTGCGAGATTGAGTTGTAAGTCCCTTGCTTAACCTGTGCTTTGTTGACCTCTAGCCTGAAACCTGCATGGCAAGATTGCACCTACCAGAGATTGTTTCCCGCTGATATGACCTCAGGGTTCGAACAAAGTGCTTAAGCCCACCAACCACGACAACGTAGTAGCACATACGGAAAGGCACAATAGTCAAGCTTATTTTTTATCATATTATCTTGAATAAATAGTCGTTTGTTAATGGGGTATTAGCTGTTTTTTTTTATTTATTTCCTTTTTTATACTAAAACTGATATACATATATATTATAAAACAAAATAAGAGATATATACGGGCATAAATATTCTTTAATTCCTAAATATATTTCGTGAAAATTGCATGAGAAACCCAGGTTTGGCACTTTTTCAATTGCAATTGATTAACTAAACCTTTCTTTTTGTATATAAATACCACACTGAACCTGACCTTATTTTCACAAATTATATAGGAATATAAGACTTTATGCCTGTGTACAGCTCTTATTTGTTATTGTAGATCAAGTAAAAGTAGTAAGAGTAGAAAAAATCGAAATTATTATTTGGTAAACAAAGCTAATATGCCTTTAAATAAACAGGAACAAAATTAAAAAAAATTATTCAAAAGAGTAGAAAAAATCATTTTTTGGGAGAGGAAAACACAGCTAATGCCTATTTACACTTCTGACTTTGATTGAATAAGATTCACATTATCATTTGTCATCATTCGCATAACGAAGTTTGGGTCACAATTATGATTATCTGGAATAAACACGTTGAGTTCTATACTCAGACAATTTTTAAAAAACTTTCTTCAAATAAGGTATACTTATTAATCATTATTTGGAATTGTATGCCATCAATATACAAACATACCCAGTTGCAGCATAGACGTTGTGTTACCTTAAGTTCATGAACATTTAGTTTAACTTGAATACTGAGAATATTTTGGTGACTTCAGTTCCAGAAGAGAAATACTTCGTGGTTCAAATCGTGTTTATCTAAACACTTGTGGACGGAATTACCTGACATAAGATGGCGCTGTCAATGATAATAATCGCCAGGTATTTGATTATATTTATGGATGTCAGTTTTGTTCATGGACGCAAATGTTTTAATTATATTCATTCTCGAAGCCTATGCAAATTGTGAGAAGGATAAGAGATAGAAACTAACGATGTCGGTCATCTTAAAAATGGAATATTAAAAATGATTGCCTATTAGGGCAATATATTCAAACTGATGCTAATGTGTGAAAGAGAATAATAAAACGATCAAATACAGAATTAATTTTTTTCCAGGATAATGTATATTTCAACAATTTATGACTGTCCGTTTCGGCGATAAGTTGATGTTGGAAATCTGTCTACACTCAGACTATTGTGTTGATGGTTTGATAACACTGCCGTTTTCTTCAATTGTGTTAAAACATCGGCGGTAAATTGAATAACATTCTACTTACTAGTAGGTAGTTGACTACTGGGGCATATAACCCATTGGCTAATTAATGTTGAGATCTCATATAATATCATGTCCGTCTGCTGGTATTCGTTAATTCGCCGAGGATACATCTATTGGTAATGATTTGATTGTTTTATTTCACTTTATTGTATTATAAACGTCGTAACGATATCAGATAAACTGTTGTTATATTTTCATTCAGTTCGTTTCCTAAAATCTGAACAGAAAAATAATAGATAAATGAATAAACGAAGCAAATATATGAAAAAATATAGGGAAGTAAGAAAAAAAAATGCAAAACATCAACAACATACAAAATACCAAGGAGGAGAAAAACAGAAACGTTCTAACAAAATGAAAATGTAAACAGATTAGGGAATTAGTACTGTTAAAATACTTTATTTGTATCAAACAATTAATATCTTGATGCAGCCAAATAAGCTATACTCCAGCATACCGAACCTATAGGGACGTGAACCAATTTTTTAGTCTCTAAAAATGACTTGTCACTTACATTTTATGCCGATTTCTGGAGGAGTGAACGGTCTAGGACATTGATTGTGCCCTTTTATTGTGTTTCATATTTAGAATACTCAAATGCAGAAGGACGTGACCAAGGATACAAATTGTGTGACAAGTAAACTGAAGATGATTACTTCCCCATTGCACATAGATCCATCTCAGTTATTATGTTTGAATCTAACTACCACTTAGTTGCGGTGAGTTGAATTAACACTGGGTAAGCGGGTCCTTCATTTTGATATATATAAACTTAGAATGAAATTTAAATGATAATAGCTCTTCATGTATTCCCAATTTCACCTACAACATAACTGAAGTGGCTGGCGTTTTATAGATCCACAACCACCAATCTGTTGATGATCTGTAATTTGATGTATTAATCAATACCGATAGTTATGAAAACATTAGTTTTCTCTCAGGGTAATTAGTCAAATTCGTGTACGATCACTATAGTTTTATTTCGTTTTCATGTTTCATGTTTTAATTCTAATTTACCGCATTCATTACAAACAAAACTGTTGTGTACGCAACTTTGTAATTTTAAAAGATATTCAATTTCTGGAAAATCTCGATTTTTTGTGGAATCTGATCTGATTATGATACTCAATAGAGTCTATTTCACCAGCACAGGAAATCGATTTCTCTCTTTTTAGAACAGTGATTTTATTTCACATGCATGTATGCTGTAATGACAGAAGACGGATTCGACATTTTAATCGACTGGTACTTGCGCTAAGAACGAAAAACAGATTAAAAGAGATAATAATGTTTATAAACAAACATTTGTAATAAATTAACACTTGTGATATATTTTGAAGAGTTGGAACGATGGAGGTTTAAAAATGTACTTTAATCTACTAAGGAACGATTGTATTGATAATGGGCTGTGGTGAATAATTTCTATCTGACAACACAACGCTAATATTTTTAATAAGGGGCTACAATAATTAATTACATATGAAATTGTGTACCTATATTATTATATATAAAATTCTGTACCTACATCATTACGTATAAAATTCTGTACCTACACCATTACGTATTATAAAATTGTGTACCTACACCATTACGTATTATAAAATTGTGTACCTACATCATTACGTATTATAAAATTGTGTATCTACATCATTACGTATTTTAAAAATTGTGTACCTACATCATTACGTATAAAATTGTGTACCTACATCATTACGTATAAAATTGTGTACGTACATCATTACGTATAAAATTGTGTACCTACATCATTATGTATTATAAAATTGTGTAACAACATTATTACGTATAAAATTGTGTACCTACATCATTACGTATTATAAAATTGTGTACTACATCATTACGTATTTTTTCCTTACTGTTAGTAGTATTTTACGTCAGTCACACACAACAAGTTTTCTATTTATATCGTGGCAGTCAATTTTAATGGTGGAGGAGAGGACCGGTTATAATAAACTTGGGAAGAGAGCATTGGCCTTCCTCACGTGGTGATATGTATTTGCATCGTTATACAAGTGTTACTGTACCGGGGCTGTCAAGAAGTTCAAAAATTGTTGTACACGAGTATAACGTTGTTGTCTTGATGCCACGTTATTAAGATACAGTTAAGATATTGTAATAAGGTGTTGTCTTTTAGCCACACTGCCAGGAAGTTAATTATTTTGTAATAAGGTGTTTTGTAGCCACATTGCCAGGTAATTAATTATTCTGTAAGTTGCTATCTTGTAGCCACACTGCCGAATAGTTAGTCACACTTCCGTTGTCTACTTCTGGTCAGCGCAATTCGAGCCCCGCTGGAACCTACGTTGATTTTTACTTGCGGAAGGGTGATGGTCCCTTCCCGGGTAGATTGTATCCGGGTTCTCTCCTCCACCAAAAAACTGGCCGCCACCATATAACTGAGATATTATTGAGTGTTAAACAATTCAAAATTAAAAAAATATATTTATTAAACATATTTATCGGCGATCTGTAGATACATTTCTGTGGCGACTGGTTTTAACTTTAGACCCCCCCCCCCCCCCAAGATTTTGTTATTGCTGACTCTCTTTGCTATTATATGGTACACGGCTAAACTATTGTGTCAAGTGCAAAGTATTTCTTTTTGAAATTGTCTTAACACCGAACATCGCATAAAATGTTTCAGGCGTACAAAGCATTTATTTAGTCAAAAGCCGGTTGTATTCTAGAATTTGCGTGCGATCCGGATATCGATTTGCGTCGCAAAACACTCACAGAAATGCTATAAATCCCAGACTAGATAATCTAAAGGAATTAATATTGTTATGATCAAACATTCATAATCAAATCTTTTTATCTTATTGGTATTTGATATCTATTTCTTGCTACATTATGCTCTCCATTGGTCTGAAATCGCTCATCCATTAAAAGTCTTTTACCATCAAGTCAATCAAACGCTTTATTTCGGTGAAATTACGTTAGTGATGAAACCAAGACATGTTTAACTATTTGACCTACAATTAAAACGAAGGTTATTCACTCATAAGAAGAGACAAGACTAACTTTTATCCAATGACTGCAGTACACAACCTATTAAAACTGTCCTTTCTATTAAATTTTGTAACGATCGATGGCGGAATGGGAATAGCTATAAATGTGTAATTGTTGATATACATTCCCAAAAGAAAATATGGGTATCGGAATTGATTCAATTACTTTTGGATCTCTTTTCATTTATAATGATCTATAAGTCATCATGTCACGTGATTCTCACGAGTTTGTGATATGGTGGTCCCAAAGGGTTTTAGAGTAAAACATTATACATTTAACTATAGCTTTTGGATTGATGAACATGGATATCAATTTGATATTATAATGGTTTTATTATTCGTGTGTAATAGGAGTCTGTGTTTAGGGAAGTTAGTTTCGACAGACATCATGCCAATATTGTTGATTATTGTAATAAAACAGATTATAACAGGGTAAACTACATGTACTAAAGCTTGTTTAAAATATTAATCAAATACTCTTGTGGATTTAAACTTTGTTGACAATATTTTCTCTTTCGTCTCTTTCCAAAATTATTTTCATAATTTATAAGCGTTATCATAATCTAATAAGAACTAAGGCAATGCCTTAAAAGCGAGGACAGTTCCTTGTTTTACAAATGAGGGAATTTACTTCGCTCGCTTATGAATAATCTACACAAAAGAGTTGTTCGTTAATTATTTTGATAATGTATAAGCGTTATCATAATTTATTAATATTATACATAAAAGAGTTGTTTGTTTGTTTCAATAGTATTTTACGCTACACTAAACAATTAATCAGTTATATGGTGGCGACAAGCGTTTCAATGGTGTGGTGGAGGAGAAACCCAGTTACAATGTACCTGGAAACAGACTACCGGCTTTTGGCAAATACTTATATATGCTTTGTATTGTCTGGTGAGAAATTACAAATGTCTTTAACATCTACATTTGGAGATGAGGAATTGCAAAAACTCTTAATATTATAAACATAAAGTTACAAAGTTATAATGCTCAAGACGATCGTTTCTGTCAATGAGACTTTATCAGTTGAGCTCAAATTTTATATAGTGGTAAAGTGGTATAATACAAGGCCAAATAATAAATCTAAATGCATAGCCAAATCCGTCTAAGAGTAACCAATGTGAAAAGATAACTATCTTAGCTTTGGAATAATTTAGAATTTAAGAAGATTTAATCGGTATCAATTAAATCTGTTTATCAAAGTGCGACACATTTATTTTCTTATTTTATATGTGTGAGTTGTTTTGGCACGCATTTTGCATTAATCGAATACAATTTCGGTAAGCGGAACTTCTCTTTGTTTTCAGTTACTTCCGCTGGTATATAAAGAGGTGTCGCTGTGCGACATGTGTAAGTTCACCTGGGAAATTTCTACCCTCCCTCCCTCCCCTTACCTTATCTAAATTGATATTATTTGAAATTTTATTTTGAATTTGTTGCTGCTGTTAGCTTTATATTTTTTTTCAGATACTCGCCAGTGATACAAGGATCGTCACGGCTGTACATTTCTCAGATACTCAGAGTGGTTGAGATTGGACTAGATGTTACACCCTTTTGATTCATTCAATTCTGTGAAGTAGCAATATTGCGCATCAGTTTCGTTGAGTGTTTCATTTCCTTAGCAGGCGCTATTTATATTTATTTGATTATGTTTAACCGATCTCGGAATTCAGACTTAAACATTTTAAGACATATTCATATTTGCATATTTATATTTTTGGGGATGCCCATAGGACTCATCTTGGGTACTGGCCCCCATATTTAATTTGAGTACAACCGTAGCCACATATCACCAAAATATAAAATATATAAAAAAAAATTAATATATCTCAAATTTACATTACTTTTTGTTTATTGTCATACTCGCTTCACCTCGAAAAAGAAGTGGTCAGTATATGATTGCAGTGCATGGTCTGCTGATTTAAACGGCAATGGTATGGTATTAGTGTATACCTGGTATCTCCTATCAAATAATTGATTCAGGTAGATGATCGGACTGTCTTACGCTGCATAATGGTGACACCATCTGTCTGTGATAAATGGTGTTATCAGTGCCAAATATTACTTTAGCATAAGATTATCAGCTGGTATCGAAATACCAGGTACTAGGTTTATGTATACCATCAACAATTGGTATCTGTATTTCCCATTAACTGTTCCTAGGTACGAAGAGATCATTCAGCGAATAACAAGTTATTTTGGAAAGTGTATAGTACATTGATCGGATAAACTTGATATTGAAAGCTATATAGCTGTTTTGTTCCAGTATTTCTTTATGCGTTCAAATCCTAATGGATTTCATAAAGTGACCAACGTTAACTTGTCTGCTAAAAGAGTGCTAAAGTTTTGAGAAGATTTTTCAACTATATTCACTCACAAGATCTAAATCAATTTTGAATTGAGTAAATATCTTGAACGTCGGTGTTGTGGCAGCAAAGAAGAGATTGTGATACAACGGAACCGTCCGACTGAAATAATATATTTTGACATATTAAATATGTCCCAAAATTTAACTGAGCCCAAATTCCTCACCTGCAAAGCAAACAACCATAGACAATGTTTATCTAAGCGTTATGGAAGGGATCTTGTTTGCTTGTGGGTTTATTATTGTTTAACGTCCCACTGAAGAATATTTCACTCATATGGAGACGTCACCAATTGCCGGTGAAGGGCTTCACTTTTTGACCTATGCTTGGCACTTACGGCCATTGGGCAGTGATGGTTCTTTAACGTGCAAACACCTACTGTGATACTGGACCTCGGTTTTTACTGTCTCTTCCGAAAGACAGGAAACCAATCTGCCGACTGGACTCGGACTCACGACCTCTCGATCAAGAGTCGTGCGCACTACCGACTGAGCCAGGAGCTCTTAAGGGATCTTGTTAAACAATATGAAGTATTTTTCTCAAGAACGTTAGATAGTATTTTGGAGCACGTCCATATACAGTGACTACCTTTCGCCACTGAAATCTAAAACAAACTGATGACCTTTTCATCAAATTTGACCTTTTCATCGAACTGGAGAGGTTTCCATGGAACATTAACGACTGATGTAGCATGCTAACAATGGACACTGTCTACTTCCGTACACCTGGTCCCATCCCGTTTGGGATTCGCAATTGTTCTCAGTGTTAAAACAGTTATTATATAAAATTTGCCGTAATCTAATGAATTTGGAGTTTCGAATTGTAGAGAAAACAAGGACTATTGGCCTAAATGATTTTTATGATACTTAAATGATAAAATGAAAACTTCATGAATGACTTCACTCTTAGGGCAAAACTTAGATACAAGATGAATGACTGCATTTGGTTATTGATGAAAAATAAAGTGATACTTTTTCACAGACGATTCCGACTGGTCTGTCTTTAAGTATGAAAATTTATCAATTTATTTCATAAAATTTCATATTAGATTCCTGGACTGTAGTTGGCCGAGAATGAAGTATAAAACCACACTGTTAACTGCAATTTGAAATAGAAGCAATGTGGGAAAAGGGTGTGTGTCATCAACAATAGCATAATAAAAACTCCTTGACAAAGAGATGGCTGTAAAATGTTACATATGTATAGGTTGACCAAGGTTAAGTTGCACATTTGGTTCCGTCAAAAACCAAAATAATACGTCTATTTTCAAAACATAGGGTTTACAGATACAACAATAAGTACCGAAAAGTAGCCTGTCACCTCTTTTAAGATTTATTTTAGACTTGTTGTGTTTGTTAACATGTGCCATTTTAGACTGGTAGACCTATAATACAGGTATTTGTCTTGATCGTATGAATCTTTGTAACAACCTAACAGTTCGTGACATATAGTTATGTTCGGACGATCTCGTATGGATAATTCATCATATCAAAACATAAAACGCCAAAATAAAAGGGCCTCCGTTGCTGAATGTTTAGAGCATCGAGCGTTAAACCATGAAATTTTGCGCCTTCGGTCCGCATGGGATCGAGCCCCGCTGGAATTTAAGTTTACTGGTTTAGGAACATTGCCAGTTTACTTGGTGACCACAGATTATCTCATCCCGTGTACACCATTAATCACTGGCTGCCACCATAAAATCGGAAAAATCGTTGAATTTACACTTGAACACCGGTATGTTTAAATATAAACAAGGCTTCATCCGCAAAACTGTTGTTATGCAGTCCATGGACAAAATAATCAAATTAATTGATTTGATGTTATGTCATGTTATGTTATGAGAGTTTAGCTAAAAAACCAATATATTAAACAAAACAAAGCGAAAAAAATAATTTCACCATATAAATGACAATGCGTAAAGGGGCACATTTAGTTTGAAGTTAAAAAGGGACATAACTACATTTATGCTTAAATTATAATTCAAAATGAAAGGAAAGACAAAGTGATGTGTTTTTATTAGGTTGTATTGAGACATTCATATGCACAAGGTTTTATCTGGAGAGGGTTTTGTTGTATTTATTGCAAAAATGTATATACAATATCTTATAATCTGGTAGCAAAAAACACAAACAGATGCATTAAATAGTGCATTAATAGTTGTCAAAGTTCTTGAATCTGGGTACACAGATACATACAGATAAGAAATAAAATATACAAATTTGGAATTCTAACACAGTTCACAAGACTTTTTGCAGAAGATAGTCATGTAGCCAGCATCGCTTTCACATCGATTGGCCTTAGCCCACACTTTACACAGCGTATGTCGATCAAAGCACTCTGAAAGTGAAACAAAATAAAATCGGTTTCCTAATAAGTAAAATCAGGGCCCTTAGTCACAAAATTTATTTAGTACTCAAGCTCAACAAACTTTTCATTGTTTTAAAGTAAAAACGCAAAATTTATTCTGTAACTGGACTTGTTTGTAGGTTTGTAGAGGTAGAGGTGAAAGGTTTTTAATCCTAACGTAAATGACAATGGATCGAATGTAGAGATACAAGCATAAATATCACTACAACATTATCATTAACTATGGACCTTGGATCAGAAATGATACTATCTGCGTACGTCAATCATATATAAAACACAAATACAGAAATAACAAAGCACCTATAATTTCATCATGCCCTGGCTGGGGTTTGAACCCTCGACCTACGGCAACAATCACCTAGCTCTCATGCATGACGTCCTAACCACTTAAAATGAATTTTTCGATAGTGATGATTAGAATTCCAAACATGAGAACTCGGTCGCAGAGGTATATATATATATATATATATATATATATATATATATATATATATATATATGCAAATCGGTAGCTACAATTTTCTGGATAATTAATTTAGACACTTACTAGGTCAAACCAATATAGTTGGATAGCTGAACCTCACCATTAAGACCACCTAATCGACTGACTTAAAGTGGTCTTATTAGTGAGGTGGTCTCTTAAGTGAGGTTCTGTACTTAATAAATATTTATCATGAGACTAAAAACGTATGGTCTGAAATGTGAGGTTGTCTCCTAAGCGAGGTTCCATTGTATAATACTTAAATTTAGTTTACCTGAATTACATAATCCACATGATTTTCTGCACTGACGAACTACGTTTGCGGGGTATCTAGAACAAAATCCATCTTTTGCCCATGCCTTGCAGGAAACTTTAGTATCAAAACATTCTCCTAATGAAATATGAAATATTAAAATAAATCCCAATTCATGTGAGAAAGATATTGACAGAAGAATACATTTCTAAAATTTTTTCAAACAAATTAACAAACCCAATGCTTTAACTGTGGTTGATTATGGCATCAGGTATATGTCTACCAAGACAAAGTGGCACATCCGGGTTCTGTCAAAAACCAAAACAATAGGACCTATACTCCAAAACTCAAGATAATTAATTATTTCTTCAAGCGTCGGAGGAAGTATTGAAAATAGCTTGTGTTTTTAAAATTTACTTTTTTTTATAGTATATCATATAGACACAGGCAGTGACTCCGTTTCACCAATCATGCTTTTCACCGAACTTGACCTCATCACCAAACTTGACCTTTTTACCGAATTTGACCTGTTCATCGAACTAGAAAGGTTTCCATGAAACATTTGCGACGGTTGTGGCATGCCAGCAGAAGACACTGACTCCTTCCGGACACCTGGTCTTATCCCGTTTGGGATTCGTAATTGTTCTTCATGTTGAGACCATTTTCACATCTAATTCGTCCTGTTATAATGGACTTGAGTTTTGATTATTGATTGGTACTTTGGTATGTGAAAAAGTGGGGGTCTATGTAATATATCACACTGATTATCCATCTAAAATAAAACTGTTTCAGGAAACATAATCCATTCCACTGATAGACCGACCAAACCTCCAAAATGAAGTGAAATTCAACTCCGGCTAGGGGATTCTAGAATATGTTCCCTAGATAAAAGTTGGAATGTTTCCAATTTGGAAGTCCAATGAAGCATTTGTAAATGCCACAGAAACAAATCAGTTTTCCATATGTTCCAGGGAGTATATTAGTACTCTGTAGGAAATGTTTAATTTTACAAGTCCAGAGAGTTCAAAGTTCATTATATTGGTTCCAGACATCAAATTAGGGACTGGTTTTATCTCAAGTTCATTAAGCGGACAGACTGATTATTTGTATAAATCAATGTTTTTTCCCGGTTTTGTCAGTTTTTTTTTTTCTCCTTCCTCGTGATAGATTTGCCATAGGGAGTGTCATATCGCCATTCTTTTCAAAGATAAACTCAGTGATCTTAAAAAGTGCAGTTCAAATGGATGCAGATGGCCACTGATTAAGTCAGCAACGAAAATTCATTGATCTCAATTATATATAAATGTCTTTATGTATTAATCAAAAATGGAGAGCGTTGCGAGCCGACAAAATTGAAGAAAGAAATACGGCGAGCGAAGCAAACCGAAACTTTTTAAAAATTCGTTTTCTTCACAACTTTAGCACAAGTTAAGTTCAGATTATTTTTTTTCTTGCTAGTAAAGGACAGACTATTTCTTTTCATAATTTTTAAAGGCCAGAATATTCATTTCCAAATTCTGCCATCCCGCCCCCCCCCCCCGAATCAATAGTCGTCGCCCTATATATCCCATTCCTTCCATGTCTAGTGTACAGAATGATGGCGAGAATGAACTCCGTAGGAACTTAAACAATTTTAAAAAAAGTTTGTGCGTTACTATAAGAAATGTTTTAAGTCATATGATACAATTATTTGGAAAAATAACAGAATAGAACAGAAAATGTCTTATAACGGAGTTAAAACAAAGCTTCTTTAAATAGCATACTCTTAATCTTATCAGTTTTAATAAAACGTATTCATTAAGGTTGCGTTAATAACAATATTGAACAAGAATGATAAAAAAATGACATGAATAATGTCTTGTAACACAATTATTACCAGAGAGTAATGCAATGTTAGGCCTTAATAAAAAACAACAACGATGTACAAAATGCAAATAAAACCATAATAACTAACAATTATATGACAACTCGTGGCCCAAATACCTACCCTATATCTCATATCTCGTTATAACTACATAATATCTTGTTATTACGACATAATAACTTGTTATTACGACATAATAACTTGTTATTACGACATAATTATTATCTCGTTATAGCAAAATAATATCTTGTTATTACGACATAATATCTTGTTATAACAAGATAATTCATATGATCTCGTTATAACAACATAATATCTAGTTATTACGATATAATATCTTGTTATTACATAATATCTTTTTATTACGACATAATATCTTGTTATTACGACATATTTTATTATAGCGATATAATATCTTGTTATAACAGGATAATTCATATGTCGTTACAACGACATAATATCTTGTTATTATAACATAATATCTTGATATTACGATATAGATTCTTGTTATAACAAGATAATTCATATCTCGTTATAACAACATAATATTTTATTGTTATGACATAATATCTTGTTATTACGACATAATATTTTGTTATTACAACATAGTATCTTGTTATAACAAATTAATTCATGTATCGTTATAACGACTTAATATTTTGTTTGAACGACATAATATTTTGTTATTACGCCAGGTAATATGTCGTTATAACGAATGACATAATAAGTAGTTATAACAAGATATATGTCGATATAACGTTTATGTGGCACGTGTCGGCTTCCGTATTCATTTGATCAAAAGTTCAAAATACCGTTTTCTTTGGATTTGTCAATACAGTAAAACTTGTCTATAACGAACCCGGATCTAACAAATTCTTGGTTGTAACGAACTAGTTAAAAATCACCTGCAATTTCCCATATACTTACCATGTTAAATATTTGTGAGTAACGAATTCGGGTGTAACGAAAAATTGTTTAAAACGAATCATTTTTTATGCCTACCAGCAAAAATTCATTTGCTGTAACGAATTTGTTTGTCTATTGACGCATTTGTCTATTGCTGCGACGAATTTGTTCGTATATTACTGTGACTTTGTACTGTAAACAAAGTATATCGACTACACTGCCTTGGGCTTTATCGGGGGTATTCATAGTTTTACCCGTTGATCTAACACAGAACGTGGCTCTTACCTGCATTGAACAACACAACACAAAACTAACTTTTTCGTGTTAATTAGTGATTTATTGTAAGCCTGGGTCATGTAACTGCCGTGAGTTTTAATAACATACATGTAAGCTTGGTTTAGTGTTTAGTGTATACGTGTCACTGACTTTTATTTCATGTATTAATTATTATGATTTTCCAATCTTTGTACACATATATGTTTTTGAATTAAGATGAAATGTAATGTATTACTATACTGTGTTATGTGTATTTCATTTTTATGTAGCCTATATTGTATGTAACTTATCGTGAACATAAAAAGTATAAACAAGTATCATTAGTAATCCATTCAACTTAATACTTAAAATATACCTATAACGAAATACTGCTATAACAAATTTATTTATAGGTCCCATGAAATTCGTTATAGACAGGTTTTACTGTATTTTAATTATGATACCAAATACTGAGTGTTAAAGACAATACCCGCGTCCATATACAGCGAGATTATAATACACGCACACACGCACGCACGCGCGCCCGCGCGCACACACATACACACACACACACACACACACACACACACACAATCACATTACACACACTTCAATGATCAATAGAAACTGATGCTGTCTCTGTTTTAATTACCTTTGCTGTCTCCATCACATTTTTTACACGCTTTTCTGCAGTTAGGCACCATGTAAGCTGGATTTATATCACAGTGACCATGCTTAGCCCATGTGTTACATTCGTGATCATTGTTATCATTCTGACATGTCTTATCTTCTGAAAATAATAATAATAATAATAATAATAATAATAATAATAATAATAATAATAATAATAATAATAAAAATAAAAATAATAATAATAATAATGATACTTATAGAGCTGAACTGTCGGCTGGGGCAACAATCTCACCCGACCATTGTTTGACCATGCTTTGTGCCCAGCTTTAAAATGCTTCTGATGCATAAATTTTGGGTTGTGAATTAGTGCATATGTTTTTAAACTATCTGATATTGAAATTTCCCAATTTAGCTGTGACCTTCATATTTGATCCGATGACCTAAAATCTTAATATAATCATTTTACAGTGTGACATTTCTTCAAGTCTGTTACAATAACACAGGTATAAAATTCTATAATTTTTTCAGCTATTTACAGTTGAAGATTTGTTCTCGACCTTGATTTGATGACCTTGAAACGTAACATGTATGTCTATATTAAATCTGATAGTTTTAGTAATACTCAGATTTAAAGTTTCAAGTGTAGTAGTAGTAGTAGTAGTTGTAGTAGTAGTAGTAGTAGTAGTAGTAGTAGTAGTAGTAGTAGTAGTAGTAGTAGTAGTAGTAGTAGTAGTAGTAGTAGTAGTAGTAGTAGTAGTAAATGCAGTAATAGTAGTAGTATAATTGGAAGTGGTAGTAATAGTAGTATTGGCAACAGTAGTAGTAGTTGTTGCAACACCAATAATATTTGTTGTAGTATTAGAAATAAAAGCAGTATCAGTATAATTAGTAGTAGCAGTAGTAGTAGTATTATAATTAGTAGTAGTAGCAGAAGTAGTAGAAGTATTAGTAGTAGCAATAGTAGTAGTAGTAGTAGTAGTAGTAGTAGTAGTAGTAGTAGTAGCAGCAGCAGCAGCAGTAGTAGTAGTAGTAGTAGTAGTAGTAGTAGTAGTAGTAGTAGTAGTAGTAGTAGTAGTAGTAGTAGTAGTAGTAGTAGTAGTAGTAGTAGTGATAGCTGGTGTAGATGTTGTTATCATTCTAGTTGCTGTGATAGTGACTATGGTCATTTCATTATTTAGAAACCACGGTATATTCTGATAAAAAGGGTTTTTTTGTATTTTGAAAATACGAAACATTTCTTTTAAAACAAATCTAGATTTCATGAAACCAATTCTAGTTTCAGGGATTTAAATGCCATCAAAATTGATTATTTAAGGACACGTGTCATATATTGCTGAAGAAATGTGAAAAGGTTAAATAATCTCGAATAATGACCTGTTGTAGGATCGTCCTTTGGTTCTTTAGGTTTAATTGTTGTTTTAACATCTTTGTCATTGTCTTTCTCTGGCTCTCTCCTTCCTACGTCCGTGTCTTCATCATTGCGATTCTTTTTCTCACATGTTTGACATGACTCAGCACAATTTTCAGACATCCATACGGGATTCTTTAAACATTCCCTGTCACGTGCCCAAATTTTGCACTTTCTGTCGTCGTACAAGTTTTTACATGTGCCTGAATGCAAACAACTCATAAGTATATTGTAAAACATAAGAATATGATAAATGGCCTCTATTCTACTGAAATGATATGATAAATCACCGTAATTCTACTTAAATGATATGATAAATTACCGTTATTCTACTGATATACTATGATAAATTACCGATATTCTACTTATATGATATGATACACTACCGTTATTGAAATCTTTAAATTGTATCTTTATGTACTCCCCACCATTATCTATAGTTTGGTATTTTTCTCGCTGCTAAAGTTATCTTAATATTGCATACCTTTTAAATTATGAACAAGAAAACGCGGGCCTCCATGACCAAGTGGATTAAGCCTTTTTAACTCTTGTCTATGAAGGTTCGAACCCCTCTGGAACCTAGCTGATATTGTGAGAAACATGATTGCACCATTCCATGAGGTGAAATTGTGCTGAAAATTGAGTAAGTAATTCTAGCATTATATTGCCGATAAGGGCTGTTTTTGTTTTCTCCAGGTACTTAATCCCACATCTGAATTTTCCAAGTTCAATGTTTGTTCAATGTAAACTATTTTTATATAATGGTTTTGTGAACTTCCTACGGCTAAATGGTCACAGCATGGTGCTTTAAACCACGAAGTCTGTCTCTCACGTCTTATCAGCAAGGGTTCTGGACCCACTGGAACCTAAGCTGACTTTGTAAGAATGTTTGCCAGTTTACTTGCGGAAGGTCGTACTTTTCACGTGTACATTGTAACTGGGTTCTTTCCTCCTCCATTTAAAACTTTCTGCCACCAAATATCTGAAAACTGTTGAATGTGGCGTAAAACACACAAACGTATTTCTTTATTCTAATATCTATACCACGTATTACAGTAATAGTAAAATCCACGACAGGGGATGCTTACTCCTCCATGGCACCTGATCCCACATCTTGGTTTCCAGAGATCCGTATTTGTCCATTTTTACTAGATTTGTACCTATATCCTGGATATTCTAAAGATTTATGCTTTGGTATCTGAGATTTTTTATATTAAAGAGAAAGTGATTACCATCTTTACAACGTGAACATGATTTTCTGCAGTTAGGAATCATCCATTTAGGGTTTCTGCTGCACTCCCCTTTATCGGCCCATACTTTGCATTGCTTTGTGTTGTGTTTGTCACGACAGTCACCTATAGAAATATTCCCAAATTTGTACACATTATGTTTTGTTTGATATCATTACATTTTCATAATTCAAAGTTTACGAAAAATAATGTGAGAATATAATGATAACGTATCACATAAATTCGAAATTCACGTCCTTAGAAAAAAAAATATAATTTCATATTTTAAATACAATGCTTTAGCCCTAAATATCTCATAGATAAGATACGAGTAGTACCCTTATCGTCTGTATTGCTGTCGTCTCTATTCTTTGGCTTTCTGTCGTTACCATCTTTACTATCGGGCTCATCTTTTTGGTCATCACGCGGATCGTCCGATGTGGGAGCATTACAAAGTTTGCATGCCTTTTTACAATTTCTAGTCATCCAATCCTTATTAATTTCACAGTCTCCTTTCCTCGCCCATTTTTGACACTCAGCATCATCAGTGTGAGCATTGCGACAGTTTGCTGTGGAAGGGGAGATAACTGTTAAATCTACACATATCACTACAGAGTAAGACACAGTAAGTTGTGCTAAATATAAATAAATAGTTTGACTTTTTGTTTATTTTCAAGAAGCCAAAGCCTTTTCCTTTCCATGCCAGTTAGAATTTAAATTCAGTCCCCTAATCCATTTCGTATCTTTTATCATATATAAAGTGATAAATCAACTTGTTAACTACAAAACGATCACTACCAAGAAGAATTGTTGATGGCATTCATCGTCAACACATTTTCGTGTACATAAATTTTTAAAACAGTTGTTGGATTCAGACAAGAATTTTAAATATTCTACAATGTAAATGTTACATAATCTCACCATCCGTAGGTTGCTTTTTGCATTTCCTGCACGACTTTTTACAGTTCTTTACCATCCAGTCTTCATTTGTTACACAGTCACCGTTTTTTGCCCAGTCTTGACATTTGATGCTTTTGAATTCATCTTTACAGTCATCTATATAATATTACCGATATAAAGTCTGATAACGAAAATGAAAACTTAGTGTATTGATTAGTATGATACATCATTTGATAAATCTGAAATCGATGATTTTGAGGTTTTTCAATTGTTTTATAATTTTGATAGTAAGCTTTGCGATAACTGTAAATTGATCATTATGTATTCATAGATCATTCCCACAAGTGAAATTAAAAATATTTCAATTTATTGAATTTAAAAGTGAACTGATTAGTCATTACTGATTTTCTATTAGGAATCCCCCCTTTTTTCCTAACTGAAATGATATATAAATCAGATACCAAAGTATAAATCTTTAGGATGTCGATCTATCTATCTATCTATCTATCTATCTATCTATCTATCTATCTATCTATCTATCTATCTATATCTATCTATCTATCTATCTATCTATCTATCTATCTATCTATCTATCTATCTATCTATTTATCTATCTATCTATCTGTCTATCTATATATATATCTATCTATCTATCAAATTATCCATCTATCCTATCTGTTTGTCTGTTGTAATGACATCTCTATCTAACTATTTCAATCCAAAGTACGATATAATTCCTCATACCTATCATCCAGTTCTTTGGAAACAGATTAAGAAAATGACCAATCCATTGCCAAGACCAAGTAGCGACGTGGTTATCTATAAAACAAAGATAAAACAAGGAATATACTGATGACTTGTAAAAATCTATCAAAAATATTTTACTTACGATATCAAGCTAAACAAACTATGACTTTTACTTAAGACACAAAACTAATAAAACTATGACTTTTACTTACGATACCAAGCTAAACAAACTATGACTTTTACTTACGACACCAAGCTAAACAAACTATGAATTTTACTTAAGATACCAAGCTAAACAAACTATGACTTTTACTTACGATTCCAAGATAAACAAACTATGACTTTTACTTACGATAATAAGCTAAACAAAATATTACTTTTACTTAAGATACCAAGCTAAACAAGCTATGACTTTTTCTTACGATACTAAGCTAAATAAAATATCACTTTTACTTAAGATACCAAGCTAAACAAACTATGACTTTTTCTTATGATACTAAGCTAAACAAAATATTACTTTTACTTAAGAAACCAAGTTAAACAAACTATGACTTTTTCTTACGATACTAAGCTAAACAAAATATTACTTTTACTTAAGATACCAAGCTAAACAAACTATGACTTTTTCTTACGATACTAAGCTAAACAAAATATTACTTTTACTTAAGATACCAAGCTTAATAAATCATGACTTTTACTTAAAATACGAGGTAAACAAAGTATGAATTTTGCTTACAGTAGCGAGCTAAACAAACTATGACATATGTCTTTTAGTGACAATAGCAAGCTTACCAAACTATGACTTTTATTTACAATAAGGAACTAAACAAACTATGATTTAACTTACGCTACCGAGCTAAATAAACAATGACTTTATTTCTCAAAAGCAGGCTAAATAAACTATGACTTTTACCAACAATAGCGAGCTAAACAAATCATGACTACTGAACTTACAATAGCGAGCTAAACAAACTATAACTTTTATTTATAACAATGAGCTAAACAAACTATGTCTTTTACTAAAAGTAGCAAGCTAAACAAACTATGACATTTATTTACAATAATGAACTAAATAAACTATGATTTAACATACGTTACCGAGCTAAATAAACATTGACTTTATTTCTCAAAATCGAGCTAAACAAAGTATAACTTTTACTAACAATAGCAAGCTAAACGAACCATGACAACTTAACAAACGATAGCAAGCTTAACAAACTATGACTTTTACTAACGACAGCGAGCAAAACAAATTATGACTTTTATTCACAATACTGAGCATAACAAAATATGACTTTTACTTAAAATACCGAGCTAAACAAACTATGGATACTTAACTAACGATAGCGAGCTAAATAAAGTATGACTTTTATTTACAATAAGGAACTAAACATGCTATGGTTTAGCATACGTTACAGAGCTAATTAAACAATTACCTTAATTCACAACATCGAGCTAAACAAACTATGGCCTTTACTAACAATAGCGAGCTAAACAAACTTAGGACTTTTATTTACAATAAGGAACTAAACAAACTATGATTAAACTTACGTTACCGAGCTAAACAAATAATGACTTTAATTCACAATAGGGAACTAAACAAACTATGACTTTTACTAACAATAGTAAGCTAAACAAACTATGACTACATAACTAACAATAGCGAGCTTCACAAACTATAACTACATAACTAACGAAAGCGAGCTAAACAAACTATGACTTTTATTTACAATCAGGAACTAAACAAACTATGATTTAACTCACGTTACCGAGCTAAATAAACAATGACTTTAATTCACAATAGCAAGCTAAACAAACTATGACTTTTACTAACAATAGCAAGCTAAACATACTATGACTTTTAACCAATAGATTGTGATGCTATTTTTTATCTTGATAGGTCAAAATTACAAGAGATTGGGAATAACCTAAAAATCAATTTTGGAAAGATATTTTCAAATATTCAGATTGAACCTGCAATAGAAGAATACCTAGGAAAATATTTGATAAATTTTGTGTCTGCAAAACTTTTGATATTTTAAACACTGGAAACAATGTGGTCTTAGTGTTGTATGTGATTTGTTTAATAATAGAAGGATTATGGAATGATTAAGCAGTATAATAAGTTTAATGATATTTATTTAATTTGTTATTTCTCACTAATAAAAAAGATAGAAACAAAATGAAAACAAATTTACTATTCACAAACTGAAAATAACATATTGATAACTCTTATTATAAAAGAAGGTATAACATCTGAAATGATTTAAAAAAAAAAAAGATTTAAAATTTATCGATAGAAAATTTGTGAATTGCAACTCAATGATAAACTGTCTTTAACTTATTTTCGGCCTCATTATATTTACAATGTATTAAATAAGTGCTGTGAAAGGTATGGGTGTCTGTGAATGCAAGGTGTTTAGAATTACAATTGAGGGTAGCATAGATGTGTTTTCTTTACTTATTTATTTATTTTTTTTTGTTCATATGATGTTTGAGTGGGTTGTGCATGAATATATTTTGTGTATTTATGTGTAAATACATATAAGTTAGCATGAGCCAGCCAACCGCCTAACTCCCTAGCCAGGTGGTACGGGGAGTATAAAAATCCTGGCTCAGTTTTCTGGAATAAATCACTAGAAAAAAACGACTTTTACTAACAATAGCAAGCTAAACAAACTATGACTTTTACTTACAGAATGGAACTAAACAAACTATGATTCTAATTTACAATACCGGGTTAAACAAACTATGAATTAACCTATAATACCGCGGTAAACAAACTATGACTTTTACTTGCAGAACGGAACTAAACAAACTATGACTTTAATTTACAATACCGGGATAAACAAACTATGATTTAACCTATAATACCGCTGTAAACAAACTATGACTTTTACTTACAGAACGGAGCTAAACAAACTATCATGGTTTTTACTTACAATACCGAGATAAATAACCGACGACTTTTAGTTACAATAACTGGCTATTCTAAAGAAAAATATATATTTATTTTTAATTTTAATTTATTTTTAATCAGACAAGTATAGGTTTTGAGACCAGTAATTCTAAATCGGTAAGGATATGTTGTTTGACAATCATGTGAAATAAAAAAATATTTCAATGTCAGAGTTTGGATTTTGTAGTTGTGGTATAAAGGCATAATGACCCAACCAAACCCAGCCAAACAGAACATAATTCCCATTATCGATTTTAAAATTACAAACCCCATTCGTAAAAAAAAAAAAATTCAACACAGACCTTTTTGCTTTTTGGAATCTTTTCCACATACACCGCATGCCTTTTTACACGATACCTTCATAAATTTGGGGTTTATCTCGCATTCTCCTTGTGATGCCCATGTGTTGCATGCCCAGCTGTTGTATATGTTTTCACAAGAACCTTAAGTGGTAA
This sequence comes from Atrina japonica, assembly GCA_030159075.1. Classification (NCBI taxonomy): domain Eukaryota; kingdom Metazoa; phylum Mollusca; class Bivalvia; order Pterioida; family Pinnidae; genus Atrina; species Atrina japonica. The sequence continues at coordinate 1,753,293 of BROG01000045.1, read as the reverse complement.
AGAAAAATAATTTACATTAACTCTATATTTCGATATCCGTAGAAGTATTATCCTCCTCTTCCTCCTCCTCTTCCTGATAATAATAATAATAATAATAATAATAATAATAATAATAATAATAATAATAATAATAATGCACAAGAAAAAACTTTCACGTACTGTCAACTATACTGCAATATGGCTCGCAAATCATCCGCAAATTGTCAAAGTAATTATAGTATCGGAATATGCAAACAGAAGCCTATAATCCTAATTATATATATATATATATATATATATATATATATATATATATATATATATATATATATATATATATATATATATATATATATATATATCCATTTCTCTCTTCGATACACAAACTTTAGTGTCGTAAAATTCAGCATAAGGTTTCTCATATTTCAACATACACACACAAAAAAACAATACCATATACAAAGTGTGTGGCAACAGCGTTAAGTAGTCACGCCGCGCATTAAATCACATCTGATTGATTGATTGATTGATTGATTGATTAAATTATAAACTAAAATATCATACTACACTCCAAAATTTATCTTAATTTTTTTTAGATATCGATCATTATTTCATCTAACCGTCATCTTCCTGATTTTTCTTTTCGTCTCCAGGTAGAATTTCTTGACAATCATCAGTACCGTCAGGACATATACATTTGCAATTCTGGTCGACAAATCCACCATTTCCGCATCGAATACTCTTCGAACAGGAATCTTAATGAGATAGATGATAATATACTAAAGTATGAGAACAGTCATCTAAAACAGATATGTCGATTTTATTTTTATAGAGCGTAAATATTTTCGGTATTTCAGCAAATTATCCAATCAGCTGCTATAAGCTTTGAATTTAATGTTTTTAACTTTCTAAAGGTGTATATATGTTTACAATCTTATGAACTCCGTAATACCTGGAATAATCATGGCATGTAATTAATAACCGAAATTATTTTTTTAGAAAATAAAGCTGTATTGCAACCAATAGGAATACTCAGAATCCTGTAAGAACATTTATGCATTTGCGAAATGTGGTTTACTCGACAGATTTTCGTCATAACCTATAGAGATTACCAAAGACAGTATAACGTCAGTAGAAGTCTGCAGACATAGTTTTCAGCATTTTGACCACAAATTCTACAACCGCGGTCAAGTCAAAAGTAATTTGCTGATTTAGAACGTCGTATTGAAAGACAGCAAAAAATACAATCGGTCTTCTGTGTGATTCTGAGAATTGGGAAATTGTAATTTACCAATAGATGTATTTTGATTATCATTAAATATAAGTTGAAAAAATTATTTGAATTAAAATTTTACAAGATGTTTAATTTTTTACCACAGTTTAAGTCTGCAACTACTTTTAAGTACGTATACCTGCACATTGATACATTCTATTAACTGCTTTCACGTCACTAAATGCCAGTTCCTTCCTCCAAACTTTGCCAATGACGTCCTTAGAGGTTCTGTTCTTTGGTCTAATTGTTTGCTGTCTTCCATCCACCGAGAAAGCCTGTAAAATGGAGAGACAATTAAGTCCTCTTTGCAATGTATTGTTCAATGGCGATATAAAAGACAACACAATTTGCTTGCTTTTAGTACAATGAATGCAAAGAAAATGACATTTTTAATTTCAATATGAATATTTACATTTGTGTTTACTACGGAACCGAGAAATTTATAATATCAGTTTCTATCTATCTATCTATCTATCTATCTATCTATCTAAGAAATATATGTAGCACTAAAATGACTAACGACACGGACAAAATTAAAGTCATATTTTCGGAATGACACTTCCCTTCCTCAAGACTAAAAAATTAAATAATATTTGACTTTAATGTCCGTGTCATTAGTCACTTTAAAATTCTGACGAAGATAACGATGGGTCGAACATGAAGACAAAATTAAAAAAGTCGATTGTTTTCGGAATGAAAACTTAAAGAAACTATGAAAACACTTCCCTCTGTAGGACTATCCAAAAGTAGTAAAGCTGGATAGATACATGAAAAAACTGGCACAGACAAAGCGAGTAATGCAATAACATTCATTTATTAGAAGAACTTAGTTTAATGCTTTCTGCCACATACCACGTAGTCACTTTCAATCATTTTAAAATCACGTATCCGTATTACGCTCTGTCATGATCTACAACCGATACTGATTTTGAACAGACGATGGGGATACGAAACATGAAGAAACCTGCAGAGGTACACAGCACAATGTTCTACCAAACCTCGTTACTCCTTACTAGGGTATGACAGCAATAAACAAACTATACTGACAGTGTTTATTCTCGTGTAAATCAGATGTAGATACTTAAAAATTCTTAACAACCTTTAAAACTATGAAAACAAAACATTGTCGACCTCTGTATTTACACAACAATTCAACATAAAAAATAAAAGAGAAACTTTTTAGCATAACAGACAACTGTTTTTTCACTGACCAATATGTAGAAACTTCGGCCTATACAGTTGCTTATTCCAAAACTGTGTAAAGCTAAACAACTTTTAGATAATATAAGGCACGCAATTTTTTCAGATTGTATCAAAACATACGACTTTCTATACACAATTCTATTAGAAGAGAGACTTTTTTTAATAGCAACTAATTCTGGTACCCGGAAATTCTACATACATGATACACCAATACCACGCTGGTCACTTTCAATGACGAGCTGTGATTTCTAATAGACAATATATTTGTAATGTATCCGTGGTCTTTCAACAAACTGTCGGCATTCCTCCAGTGTGCTCCTTTATTAACCGCTCCTTTATTCATGAAGCAGACTTCATTCAGAAATCAAAAGAACGGTGTCCTTTATATTTAGATATATCGACGATTTTGTCCTAATACTATTCATACATATGCCAATATATAAGCCCAGAAATAGAAATTAAAAATACAACAAATGAAGCTACCAAACGCTTTAACTTAGACTTTTACTTACTATAGACACAGACGGGAAATTGACAACTCAGCTATAAGGCAAACACGACGATTTCGACTTTCCCGTCGTAAATTTTCCACATTTAAGTAGTTATATCCCACAGTCACCCACATATGGATTTTATATTTCCAGAAGCGTGTTCAACATGTAAATTCATATGTATGTAAATACTTACTGAAATTCTAAACAAAGGGATATCGAAAAATTTGAAGGTTCACATTTTTTTAATAGTATTGTTTGTGATTACTCACAAACATGACGATTTCGTTTATTGGCGGTTGGTAGACAACAATGGTGAACATAACGTATTTCAATTTAACTGTGAAAACGACCGACAGGAGATGCTTACTCCTCCATGGTACATAACCAGACAGAGGTGTTTTTGTCCATTTTTACTAAAGATACTAACTATATCAGTGACATCCTAAAGAACCTTTTGTATCTGCAATATATATATATATATATATATATATATATATATATATATATATATATATATATATATATATATATATATATATATATATATATATATACAAAAATTCCAAAATCAAAAAGCAAAACAAGGTACCCATACAATTGCACATGCATTAAACATACCGTCATTCCGTAATGCATCACTGACGATAATTGATAGCTGACGTCAAACTGATTCACCTCATTTGTTGTGTATTTCTGAAACCACACACGCATGCTAGGTGCGATGTTAGAAAAGATTATGTCAATGAATTGATCTCTATTTGGAAGCTGGTGTTCATGAACCAATCCAAGAGCATGGCCGATTTCGTGAAGATATAGTCCTTTCTGTAATATAAATAAATAGTTTATAGTGCCATTCGTACACTACTTTGATTTTAACATTTAACTACATGCATCCAGCATTTCCATAGTGCGACCAACATAAATTGATACATCCCGGTTTATTCAAAATCAAAAGTACTCCTAATTAAAAATACTGTTGTTCAGGTAAAACATTTTACCTCATGATTCCATGCGCCATTGAAGAAGTTTTAATATCTCGTGCCGAAACTAACACAACACCCTGTTATGATTTGATTTAAATTCGTTGTGATGGTATTCTAATGTATAAATACACTCTCCATCTATAATTAAGGAAATACTGAAGCACCTAACAACATACTTAGAAGAAATACAATGTAATTCAAGAAACGAAGTTTTTACTTTCTTTCTAGTCGTTAAGAATAAAAATCACATATACCAAGGTATTAATATATAGGAGTTTCAGGAGAAAATATACAAATCCGGTCAACATTGGACAAACACGGACCTCTAAAAATCCAGAGGTGGGATCAGGTGTCATGGAAAAGTCACACCTGCCACGTGCCCACAGTCAAATCTAAATGAAGCGAGGAATGAAACCTCGTCACAATCGGTAGTCTGTTTGCTTGAAAGTGGGGTTTAGTCATTTTTTGGCAAAAACTACATAAATTATATATTTCAAATGCTTATCATTGTTTTTTTTAAAGATTATACAGAACTAAAAATGAATTTCATTTTCATCAAACAATTCAAGGGAAAACGTTTCCCATTACTAATAATGTAAGATTTCTTTCAAATTTCAAGAATAAGTACGTGGGTGTAAATCCAATATATTGAAATATAAACAGTTTTCAAACCACATGGTTACCTAAAACAGGAAGGTGCCAGCTACTTATTTGCAATACCCCTCATGTATGAAAATATCTAAATTCCTTAATACAATATCATTTTGCCCTAATATCCAAAGGATGAAATTAAACTTATATATAGGATATACACAAATTTTAACATAGAAAGACATGACATTTATATTTTTGTCCACAGGAAAATAGGAATAATCCTAACATGTCACACTCAATCTCAATCAGGGGATCATCTCACAACTGCAAGTCAACATGAGTCTCAAGTTAACATTTTATGTTTGTTTTTATGTTGTTTTATATCATGCGTGCCAAAATTATTACTAATAAATTGAAATTATTTCAGTAACATAGTGTTGTGAATTATATTAAAATGATAATAAAAGACTTTATAATTCCGATTTTTTCTCAGTTAATAAAAATAATTTAATTATGATACAATCCCATATCAGTCTACTGTCATATATCCCAGAGTTTCTGATTTGCATACGACCTACGTATGTATAAATAAAAAATAAATATGGTGCTGTCTTATCAAATGTGCATTTGCCCACACAAACTTTAACAAAATTGTGTATCGCTGTAAATGGGTAAAATATTAACAAAAAATTGCATATTCACAATTCAGTAATGTATGGTAAAACAATGCTGTAAAATTCAAAATTGATTATTAAGTGTAATTTAAGAAATTTAACAAAACCCCACTTTCAATGAAGAGCAAACGAACTATAAAAACGATTCAACAATCACTATTGAACAAGCAATTCAACATTTCTCTCGATGAAATACTGCACTCGCAAACAAGGTAACTATAGCGACCGTAAAATTAGAGAAATGTTGACATTGAATATCAAATCAAATACAGCCAACTGTTCAGATGTAGCGGCATTGTAAAAATCAACATAAACGTGACAACGGATACGTACCCATCTGCATCCATTCGCATCTAGATTCAAAATTTGCTCTCCACCTACCATACCAAGTTGTGAGTTACATCTGTAAAACATGATATTTTAGGAAACAGTACTACAATAAGATCTAAGTTATCCATAAAAACGTTTAATTCCGTTTTATTTTACATATATCTTACCAACATGGTGTCAACACAGTTGAATTAAACAATTACTGTATACTTGACTTTGTAATGTCAATGGAATATTGTACATAAACTGTATCTGAAATAGCTTAAGTGAACTTCTATCCAAATGATACCTAAACGAAATAATAATGAAACACCGACATTACGAAATAACAATGAAACACCGACATTACGAAATAATAATGAAACACCGACATTACGAAATAATAATGAAACACCGACATTACGAAATAATAATGAAACACCGACATTACGAAATAATAATGAAACACCGACATTACGAAATAATAATGAAACACCGACATTACGAAATAATAATGAAACACCGACATTACGAAATAATAATGAAACACCGACATTACGAAATAATAATACATTAAACAATGAAACACCGACATTACGAAATAATAATGAAACACCGATATTACGAAATAATAATGAAACACCGACATTACGAAATAATAATGAAACACCGATATTACGAAATAATAATGAAACACCGACATTACGAAATAACAATGAAACACCGACATTACGAAATAACTTACCCTTGTCCATTCTGAAACCGGATGTAGTTTCTGTCTTCATTTGTCTTTTCTCTGAACTTTATACAAGTGTATTTCTCCCACTCCCTCATTGATATTTTTATCATATACTCTTCTTTACTACCTACAAAATAATATTTGAATATGCATTTCATATCATATGCATCAATCTAAAACTCACCTTTTTAATATTCACATTGCGTCGTAAAATTCGTTAACGAAAGATTTCTCTCCTTTGGAATACATTTCCGTGATGTACAATAAAATTCCTGTCTAAGAATGTATTAATATAAAAAAAATTTTTGGGATACAATGGAAACTTCAGACGACTTTAGTATATTGTCCTAGGATACAAAATAGTGCATAAAAATATCATAAAATAATTTTTTACTATCTCTAATTGAATTTACAATATAAAAATGGTTTCATTTATCAAAAACAAGGGGTCCATGGGCCACATCGCTCTGCTGAACTGTGTTGGTATTTCACAAATATGGGAATCTCAATTTACATATTCTAATAACACTCCTTGGGAGTGGAGAAGACTTTAAAATGAATGAAAATGACAAAGTCAGGAAAGCTGTAAAAAACATTTCAAAATTTTATTTTCCAATTTATTCCAAAAACAAGTAATTGAATCATGCATCCATGTAAATCACTCAGATGCAATTAGTTTTTCAATCCATGCAGCAGTTCTGGAGATGTTTTTACCAACTTGGTAGGGGTACTTGGGTACTTTTGTCAAAATTCCTTCGAAGGTTTTGAAGAACAAGCTGACAGTGTAAAAAAATGCCTCCCCCTTCTCTTTGCAGTTTTAAAAATTCAGAAAAAAATAATTTCAGCACAATTCTTTCAAGAAAGCATTTCTGTACCTAATTACATGTAAAACACATAAAATGAATGCATCATGATGAATAAATGCAGAGAAAATCAAATAAATCATACAAAAATGAATGAAAATGACAATGTGCAAAACGAAGTCAAAAACTTTCTTTTCCAATTTCTAAGAAATTTACAAAATTTAATTATACATCTATATAATCTATATAGATCACTCAGATGCAATTATTTTTTAGTCCGTGCAACAGATCTGGAGAAGATTTTCAAAGAAGCGTACCCCCTGATACCTCTTTTGTCCCACCGTGTATCCACCTATGAGCCGATCTGGCCGAAATGAACAAATCTGGTAGAGGATCTTGAGTATTTGCTTGCTATAAAGTTTCATCAAAATCCCTTTAGAAGTCGAAAATGTGAAAAAACGGACAGACAGACAGACGACGGACAAAATGTGTTCAGAAAAGCTCACTTGTTCAGGTGAGCTAACAAGAACACAATATATAGACATTGCAGAAATATATAAAAATGAGTTAATTAAAACATATTTTTGAAAATCTATCCAAGCCAAGGAGTCCCAGGCAGCCTAGGTGCAAATTATTTACTGGGGTATATGCGGATATTTTACCCCAACTTAATGTATATTTATGCAATAAAATATTAAAAACAACATCAACAACAACAACAACAAACAAATAGAATTAACATTCTCTTATAGTTCAATATTTATTTAACAGATGTTACAAAGAAAAACATTTAATAATATTTCTTGAATTTAAGAAGCACATTTTACATAATTTCATAAAATCTTTTTTCGAATTTTTTCGTTACTAATTAACTAAACAAATACCATTCGTTGCAGGAAAAAATGGGATAGTTTATCATTAACTACTTACGTGCTGCATTTATAAACACGCATTATACTAATACGGAGACGTTAAGATAAAATATACATTTGTGCTGTGTACTATTGACAATACAATAAGGGAATTTAATCGTGTTACTTTTAACATTTCGCACTGATAACACCATTTAACTTCTAAATTCTTCAAAAGCTAAGATAGTCCTCATTTACAGTGGTTACTCTTAGACGGATTTGGTTATATATTTAGATTTATTATTTGGCCTTGAATGACACCATATTCCCTTTAGAAAATCTATTTCAAACTGTAGCTCAACTGATGATGTCTATCGCCGACAGAATCTATGGTCTTGAGCATTATAACTTTGGTATAATGTTTATAATATTTCTACCATGGCACGGAGCTACATTTTAATGAGTCACCTAAAAGAGCGTTTACTTTCATTTCTCATACCAACCGCTTACAGAACAAAGGTAACAACCTTTTTAAAAAAAAATTGGATAGAACCTCAGACCGGGAATCGATACAGGTACAGATAACACATTAGCCATTCCGATTGGTCTATATTAGAATCGGGCTTTTTCTTTCATAACCGTAGGAATACATGTATAAAGATTCTTACTAAAATGGCCGCGTGCAAAGTAATATGGAACAGTCCCATTTTTCCATCGAAGATCTATTCTTCTTACAGCCTTCCTCTTTTTCCTCTTAGGCTCAAAATATGGCATGACGTCCATTGAACCGCTGGAAATATTAAATGTTATCGTAACATGCTTTATCGGATTTACCATGAACATGTGAGGAATAAGGCACATAATGTATAACATGAAGAGATATGACCAGCGGCAAGAGATTGATAGGAGAGTAAATCATATTTTAATGACACTTTGTCCTGTGGACGTATAGAAAAAAAGTTTGGAATTGACCAAAATAGTCGGTGATTGATATGGTTTAATCATTCGGAACTACAAAGACGTTCACATCATCACTTTAGTGACGAGAGATGCTAATAAGTTTCAAATAGGTTTTAAGTAAATAATTCAAAGGTTTTTTTGCAAGATACTAAGCAAGGTAGTTTCAATCATGGACTCTCACAGTTTAGACTACTGGAGTCTAAGCCTTTTGTTTTTAGAAAACTGCCAGTCGTATACCGGTGGTCTTGAATTGTTATCGAGATTTCTCTCTCGACATTAGAAACTAGCATCCACTATATAACTGAAATATGGTGTGAACATAAGAAAGTGTTTATTTATGTATAAAAGATGAAAAGAGTACTATTGTGGTGCTGGGTAGAAGTGTTGGAACTGCTCCTCTGTCATATTCATATCCAGTTCCGCTAGAATATTTCCTCCAGGGCCGATCATCTTTTGAGCAGCAACTAAGAAAAATAATCACTTTAGTAATCAGTATATATATGATTTATTTACGCAGATAGCATCATTTCTGATGTAAATGTACATAGTAAATGTACAATGTTTAGTAATATTTGTGCTTTATATATATATATATATATATATATATATATATATATATATATATATATATATATATATATATATATGTGTGTGTGTGTGTGTGTGTGTGCGTGCGTGCGTGCGTGCGTGTATGTGCGTGTATGTGTGTGTGTGTGTGTGTGTGTGTGTGTTATGGTATTTTAATCTTTTAAATCCTGAGGAAGGAACAGGTAGTCCCGAAAATTTGACTTTAATTTTGTCCGTGTCTTTAGTCATTTTAGTGCTTTATATATATATTATATATTCTTATAATAGCTTTAATATAAGAATAATAATTGTGACAGATTTTAGAATTCCGTGCATACCGTCGAGTCCTCCGAGAGCTTGAACCAATATCTCATCAATCGTTAAGTCGGTGTAAATTTCATTTCCAACGAGGTTTTCTGGTGGGATATTTAGTCGTTTGAGTTCCTCTACAACCTGGCCTCGGCAAGTAACGGAAAGCAAAAAGACCTTAATGTAAAATAACAACTGATAATTTATCGATTTTTTAGACGTGGTGCTTTACTTACATGTATATGCGTTCTTATAAATGACATGCAATGGTTTAGGTCAACTATCTGTTAGATGAATTGACCTATCGCCAAGTGTCTGATACATGGCTGTCCATGTGCTTGTTTACGTCATTCGATTATGATGTCATAATCAAACATATCGTTCCATGGGTCATATAATTGTGACGTCATAATTGAAAGTTTGTCAAAAGGTGTCGTGTCAGGCACTTGGCGATAGATCATTTACTTCAGTACACCATAATACTATCAAATGTCAAATGTGCATCCAATTTCACCAATTGTCCAGATAAAAAGAAATTAGGTATAAGTGTTGTTATCTGTTATCTGCATTATCGGTAAAGACGATTGAATATTTACCCACAATTATCTATAAAGATCACGCAAGGGAAAAGGCATAAATTGCCTTTATAGACAGGTGCCCTTTATACTGAAGTGTCATTTAATGCAAATTTGACTGTAATATAATTAGATATACGAGTATTTGAATATCGCCCGAAATACTTACAGATACACGATGTATAATTTAGAGATAGAAAGAAGAAAATATTTGCCATGTTTTTTTATCATGACAATGAAGTATTTCTTTTATTGATCAGTTTTCATTCCTATATGTTTAGATATTACTGTCTAGTTACCTCTGTTGGTAGTGATGCCTATGTTTGTGAAATTGCGGTTTATGTAGAAAATGTCGTAGAAAATGAAGTAGACGTACTCATAACGTGCAAAACAATGATAGAATAGGTATTAAGCCAAGCATAATATACAATTACATAACGATAGAACGTAATTGCTCTGTAGTTTAAACAGCGTGTTCATAAGTCAAAACAATATGTATGATCTTTAATATCAAGCACTTTTGGAAGTTTGAGCAAAGGTGTTTTTGACTTTTGTTTTCATGTTAAAAAGTAGCAAAGGATATCCAAATACTATTCATTGAGCTGTGTTTGATGATAGCAGGATGTATCAGTGACAAACCTGACCCATTAAAGATATATTACAACATATAAACAGAACGTTAAGCGGAAGTGCACTCTCAAAACGGATTGTTTTAGCGCAACTGACCTTGTTTCAAAGCAGTGTTTTTAAAGTATCTCAGTGTAAATCTCTCATCAGGATTCGTGTATGAATAATAATCCAAAATGTGTGTGTGTGTGTGTGTGTGTGTGTGTGTGTGTGTGTGTGTGTGTGTGTGTGTGTGTGTCTGTGTGTGTGTGTGTGTGTGTGTGTGTGTGTGTGTGTGTGTGTGTGTGTGTTATTATTGTTGTTGTTGCTGCTGTTTATAGCATTTTTGTTTGGACGTTTTGCTTGTTTTGTCTTGGTTTTTGTTTTTGGTACCAAAACATATATATATATATATATATATATATATATATATATATATATATATATATATATATATATATATATATATATACTCCTCCATGGTACCTGGTCCCACCTTTTGGCTTCCAGAGGTCCGTGTTTGTTCATTTTTACCGGATTTGTATCTATGTCCAGGACTTTCTATTGATTTATACTTTGGTATCTGAATTTTTTTTTATATATTATCATGTATTATATCTTTTATTGTTTCATTGTTTTATCTTACTTATTTATTTATCATGTATTTTTTTTCGAATCAACGATAGTACCTATCGCCCGAGTAACTGAAATTCTTTCTTTTCTCTTCCATACGGTTTTAGTACCTCCGAGACCTCATTTCATCCAATACTGTGTATAGGAAAAAATTGTATCCTATATTTATCATTTCGGATAACATACTGATACCATTGCCATAAATACTATGCAATAACTTTATTATAAATATACAGATAACTTTATTCCGTAGTTCTTTAGAACGATTGAAATTTATTGATTGTGTCAAATTGCAGTTTCCTTTCTATTTTGAACTCTTCTGAATTATACTGATGCGTGTGGAGAACGGTTAACTAATATTTTATTTTTATGCGAAACAAATGATCCCCATGTAATTAGTCTAAATATGTTCATATAAAATAACTCAACTGTATTAATAAAAAGTATATATGCTGACAAGATGAAAAATTATTTTCAACATGTTTTCCTTGACTGCACTCTGTATTTTCCGCAGAAAATTAAATCCATGGTAGGTATTTAAATATATTTCGTATTTTATTGATAAATTCAACATGTTTATTTTTTTCTTGGATTTTCAAAAATTTTGATGATAAATATTATCGACCGAGTTAAGCAATCCACGCTAATCAATTATCTAAACATTGAATTAATGAATGCTTTTTAAAATGAAATTTCTTAATTTCGGCGATTCTGATAAAAATATATCGTAAAATATATCCCTCAGTCACCCGCAGACACAGACGGGAAATTAGCAACTAAGCTATACGACAAACGCGACGATTTCGGCTTTCCCATCGTAATTTTTCAACGTTTAAGTAGAAATATTCCTCAGTCACCCGCATATGGAGTTTATATTTCACACATGATCCGATATGCCAGGGCGTGTACAACATATGAAGATTTCTTATACAGAGGTAAACTACTCACTGACAAATTCTTGACACAGGGATATCAAAAACTGCGTTTGCGTTCCGCAAATTATCGTTGGCGGTTGTTGAGAGGTTTGTACAAATTGTGACGAGGATACACTCCTTATGTATGTCATTGGACTTGACTGTGGACTCACGGCGGGTGTTACCGGTCGACAGGGGATGCTTACTCCTCCATGGCACCTGATACCACCTCTTGGTTTCCACAGGTCCGTGTCCATTTTTACCGGATTTGTATCCATGTCCTGGACATTCTATTGATTAATACTTTGATATATGAGATTTTTAATATTTCAAAGTTCAAAAATTGAAAGAGGTAAAGCAAAAACGAATTAAATCAATTCGTCTATATACTTTATTCAAGGAAATATTCGCCCTTTGTTATTTTCGCCCTCTTACAATAGAACACATATTTATCCTGCCTTAAATTAAATTTGCCCTCGAACACCTGTGTCTCATGGATTGCATGCATGTCCGTGTTTCAATCATTCACTCCTCTGAGGACGTAAATGACGAAAATTAAACGTCAGTGAACATTTCCAGGTATGCAGTTACTAAAAGAAAGAAATAAACAAACGCATGCAATAGCATGTAAATATTTCTTCAAAACATATACTTCATTAGACTCTTTTTGCTGTCTGATTCTTCTGTGTTTACATTGGTTTGTATATTTCGCTTATACTACAGGCCTACCAAGGAAAATTGGCACATGTTTACAAACGCCAGTCGGAATTAAATCATTACAGGTGTGATGTACTACATGTCGATACAAAAATATTACAGCATGAGTAATGCATGGAATCCCTGTAAGGCAATATGTTTTATCTGCACAAACTATCTTTTGGTCTTTGACAGAACCCGGATGTGCCACTTTACCTTGGTAGACTATACTTAGACATTTAAAATTTTACCGGAAACTGGGTAAAATACCAATTTTCTATGTTATATGTGTACCGGACCCCCGGTGGTATCAGCAATAGTTGGTTATATATTTATATAAGTATGAAATATAAAAGTATCAGATACCAAAGTATAAATCTTTAGGATGTCTAGGATATAGATACAAATCTGGTAAAATGGACAAACAAGGACTTCTGGAAATCAAGAGGTGGGATCAGGTGCCATGGAGGAGTAAGCATCCCCAGTCGACCGGTCACACCTGCCGTGAGTCCACAGTCAAGTCCAAATGAAATACGTGAGGAACGACTCACCATTGGTACAGACGACTCAACAACCGCCAACGAAAAGTCAACTCAGTATAGCCATTCTAAACTTGACTTGAAAAAAAACCATATAAATTATCGTGAAAATGTTAATATACATCTTGGATCACAGCGAATAATGCATTGTGAAAGTCTGTAAATGACACTTTTTAAATGTGTTTTTTTATTTACAGTTTTGCTTCGTTATTTGCAATGAACTTTACTTTATAGTAATAAAAACTTTACCTTCAAAATCCAAAATATTGCAGCGGCCATCTCCTTATGTGTGTAGGTTATAAAGGAAAAGTGGTCGGAAACACAGAAAGAACCTTAGGGATCAACAATTTCTTTTGTTACAACACATATTTCTTTAGTTGCTATCAGGAACCCTAACCACCTTATATCCATGAACGGATGGTGGACAAAGATGTCAGACGCTGATTTATGTAGAGTTTCAATTACCAAGTTTCCGGTTTTCAAGAACTCAGTTGCCTAACTATTACTCCCTAGCCTATTTAACATTTACATTTTAAGTAGACGATATGAAACGACAAAATGCAAAGTCAAGTAATGGGTTTTGTAATACAAAACAAAATTCATTCATTAGGGAATCCAATTGTTTCGAACTGGTCACTTATTGCCCATTCAAACTTTGTAAAACTGTGGTTTCAAGTATTTCCTTGTGTCTATTACTCATATATATATATATATATATATATATATATATATATATATATATATATATATATATATATATATATATATATATATATATATATATATATATATATATATATATATATATATATATATACGTTAGGATAATGCTTATGATTGCAAAAAAAATTAAAGTTAAAGTAATCAAAGGCTAGACATTTTACAATTAAATAAGCACTTAACTATTTGTTATTCCCTCGTATGAACTAATTGTTAATGGAACGAAAATGAACAACTAGAAAAATGTTTTAGTCCACATATTTTTCCCGCTGCAATATGAACACAATATACATTTAAGGTTTGATGTTCATTTTAACTTCGTACACGTTGGTTGAGTTGCCTGTTCGATAGTAGATACTAAATCGTTTGTACTCAACAGTAGGTGTGACTGGTCAACAGGAGATGATAAAGTTTACTTCTTCCGGATGTCCACGTTTGACCAATGTCCACCTGATTTGTATACTGTCTTTGAACCACCTGACAGTTATTACTTTGGTATTCGGGTATTCATGCTTTTATATCACTGCGAACGCATCTGGAATAGTAATACTTTATGGAGCGTTTTTCACATGCTTTTAAACTATAAGGAGTAAATACAAGGAATATATAGAGAAAACAAGGGAGATAATCAAAGAAATTATGCAAAATGAATGAAAAAGTAAAAGTCAGAAAAGACCCACAAAACGCGTCAAAAATTGAATATCCAATTTCTACGAAAAATATATACTTGAATAATACATCCGTATAGATCACTTAGAAAGAAAGTGGTTTTTTTTCATACAGTGGTTCTGGAATTGACGATTTTCAAAGAGGGAAACATTCTAGGGTTAATTTTGCCCCACCCTGCATCCAACTAGGGGCCAATCTAACTGAAAAAAAAATAACTTTCTAGAGGTCCTTGCGTTCTTACGTTCTGCAACGTTCCATCATAAGATGTGTTTTCAGTGTTTTAGAGAAGAATTAGAAAATGTTCAAAATTCCTCACCTGAGCCGAGCTTAAGATGGAGAGTGAGATGTTACAGTGGTAACTACAGAGTAATAGTAACCGTTGTGAATGGTTTTCAATTATTGCGGCATGTTATTCTTATCAGGTTATGTGATCTTTAGTTCGCTAATGGTCTCCAGCGTCAGCGGCGATCTTTGTGATTGTTTCTCCGAACCATGAGCATTCACGTGTCATAATAACAGAAGCAAGGTGTAATACGATCCGTCTACAAAGTTCTGTGACGTATTCAGCTTAAGTTGATCAGGATGAAAGAAAAGAGATGTGATAGGGGTGAATTTAACGTCCATGTCACCGATGTGTAAAAACATCAAGCCGCCCCTGGTCATCGAGATCCTGGAAGGAACATTAAGTCTAATGTTAAGAGACCAACATCGCTTAAGTGAAATAATGGTTTCAACGGAATGTTAAACGCTATTGTGCAATGTGAACCTCTCCCAAAACTAGACGTTGTACAGCCAACGATAAAGGTTATAGTCAGAATTGCAAAAGCAAGTTTGTAATCACATTTTGAACGTTTTTGACTGTATGAAACACGTTACTTACGTTCTTAAAGCCCTTGTCACAAATTGATTTAGCCAACATATGAAAAATTAGGTGAGTAGGTTAATAATACGCTTGTATACGCTGGCACAAGTTGAAGTACGGTAAGATCGTCGAAAGAATCTGTGCATCTAAGTGTGTCTAAAGAGGTTATTGACCAGTTTGCAAGCGCTTCCCGTCAGAAAAGGAAATTGACTTGGAGAGAAGTGAATATGCGTCTCAACAAAACAACCATGATGTGCATACATCGCTTACGAAAAACTGACCCTGGATCATGTGGGGTTGTGTTACAGGGTGGTTTTGGTGCCGAGAGATTGCCTGGTACGACTTGAATTACTCGTTTCTTGGAAACAGGAACTGGTGCGCCGCGGAAGCTGCTGCCAACATTAACTCTGGTGGTGTAGCCACCTGTTAAGTAACCGCCGGTTTCTCAGCAATTGAAGGTTGTCCAATACATGCTCTATAGAATATCTTGCTGCTTATTTCGCTGATGGAAGAAGGCCGTGTTGTCCCAGGCGAAGACATTTATTGCTATTTTTTCTACTTAGGTATTTGGGAGATGGATTGGGTTAATTAATTATTAGTATACATATAGAACAAAAGTTATAGTTTTGTAAAATAAAACAGAAAAAAGAAAAGAAATGGAGCCAAAACAAATGCTCAAGACGATCGTTCTGTCAATTAGACTTCATCAATCTAAGCCATCCTGGAGTGTGCACCATGACAGCCTCTCTGTATGGTGCAGTGGTTGTGTTAAAGCCGTATAGAGCGTTCAACGGAGGATCTTTTGTATATTGAGAACTACTACACCTCCCTTATTTTCCTTGAAAACCTCTTTAATTATAAGCAGCGGAATTTTGTTCCCTCTTCGCAGTGGTTGGTACTGTGCGATTTCTAGCCTTAGAGGTTTTATTTGGTAGATAACAAGCCCAGTCTTCCGTGTTCAACTCTCTGAACACATGACCTTCAGGATACTGAAATTCTACAATCATTATACTTTAGACAGCAGCTTTTCCCGCATTTTGGTCTCCAACTTTCAACCAATCACACACGTTAGATATCACATAACATTTGAAGAGCGTACAGTCCATCCTATCCGGTCATATAGCTATAGTAATAACTTTTGGTTTATGTCTATGACTTCTTCATATTTGGTCCAAACGAATTATGTGTATTTGAAATTTTCAAAAGACCACAGAAAACAGATCGGAAACCTTTCAGACAAAATTTTTGAATAATTGAATGTCCTAGAGTATATACCAGTGCTTTTATGTTGTTAAACAAAATACTGTATATTGAAAATATAAAATTCGGTGTATTTTTGTTAAACCTTTAATGTTGAGGTGATTAATAAGTCGATTTGATAAGTATTCAGGCGAATAAGGTAAAACAAAAAACGTAATAGGCCTACGTTAGACATTACCTGAATGCAGTTTATACAATAAGTTCTAAGTCATCTGAAATTCCGCTGCATTCCTGTGCAACAGATATCTCTTCTCCTCTATATTTTTTGCTAAATTATGTGAACGCATTTTACACATGCGTAGCCTATAGTTATTATTGTGATTATTTATAAAGTTACAGGCTACATGTAGACTTTAGGAGTTTTTTATTATGTTTTTTTCTTTTTTGCAGTTTTACATTTTTTATCAATTTTAAAACAGAAGAATTGGTCTATTTTGTGTATTAAGATGTAATAAAACGTCTGTTGCATTGCACTGGTGCAGACGGAAATCCTATGCATGAGTGTTCGAGTTTTATTCTTTAAATGTTTTGTTATCGTTTGAACTGGGTCTGAAGTCACCAAATTTACTCAACCCTAAGCTCAACTTATATTTCACTATTTTAACTATCGGCCTATAGTCATTTCGTTTGTAAAACTTCTGGATTTGACTGAATAGAAATCACACTGCTAGTTTTCGTCATCCCCATTATTATTAAAAATAATTGGATCACAATTATGATTTCCCTGTAACACTGAATAAATTTACTTCAAAATTTTCAAAAAATCGAGTACGTACTCAAATTCTGTGTGTTACTCAGAATTTGAGTACGTACTCGATTTTTTGAAAATTCTGAAGTTTTCAAATGAACAATGGTTCCCATCAGTACTTACAGTGGTATGTCATCAGTATACAAACGTGTCCAATTGCCGCATATATTGAGAGATTGTTTTTATCTTAAAATTATTTCAAGTTAGTTCAGCTTGAGTACTGAGTAAAATTGCTGACTCCAGGTCCTGAACGAAAAAATCCAAATGAACTGAATTTTATTGTGTAAATATATTGCAGAATCCATGAAATTGAAGCTAATGCGTTAAAACTATCTAACGCGTTGAGACAGACAATATTTTCAACCATACATATTTATTTTTTTCCTACACTCTGAATCAGTGCTAACGGTACGCTGTTTCAATAAATCAGAATTTATCTGAAAATAATGGTCCTGACTGACTACATGAAATTATTCTATTCGGTCAAGTTTATTCATGCGGCTGCATCGAATCCGAAAGTAGATTTTCGTTATGTAACGGTGATATATTTCAGGTACACTCCGAACCCGAACGTTTTCTGTTGATTACATTAACTGTAGTGTATTTCAATTAGCGTATTTGTCTTTGGGTTTTATTGTAGGAATTAATAAGCATTGATATATCCTTAAACCCAGCAGTCTTAAACATTTTATTCATTTCCGCAAAAAGTGAAGATGGACTGATTCAGCTTTTAAAAAGTGCGAAATGTTGCCATTATTTTTTGAATTATGTCCCTTGCCTTGGAGTTCTCTGATGCAATAGACAATACCCTTGGTAAATTTCCCCAAATTAGGACACAGTAGAGTAAGAATTAAGTCTGCAGAATTAATTATTTCGTCGCGTAGGTTGTATAAGTTTATCTTTAAGTGATTGACCAACTTGTAATGTGATAGGTACAAGAATGTCAGAAATAATTTCAGCTTGTTTCTCAGTTGTCGATACCGTCGCTCGATCTGTTGGAATCAAGGAGAAAACTACAGCGGCAAAAAGTACCATTACAGAGAGAGTTAATCTTCATATAGGAGACATGGCAGGAGCAGGTAGACGTTTTGTTCGACTTGCTGGATTATCAGGAGCTGTGGCTGTATCCATGGCTGCCTATGGTGCACATGGTAAGAATTCAAATGGGCTATGTATAAATTTCATTTATCAGAAAAATATACATTTGTATATTGTATTTGTATGCCTACATGTATCATATATAAATAATATCTACAGTCAGTGCTTGGTGTATAACCGTATAACATTAACTGAATAACATTTACATACTTAATTTTATGCAAATTTTGCCATGGTATTCATCATATTTTGGTTTTAATATAAAAGTAATTATAACAATTTATTAAGTAGATCTATCTGTATAGACAGACAAACACATGTGTACATGTATGTGGTAAGCTATGTACTGTATATGTACAAATGTACTGTATCAAATCTGTACCTGTATGTCACTATGTGTTATGTTAATCATGAGTATATGGTGAAAACAGATTACATGCATGAACTGAGTTGTGTTAACCATGTGTATCTAATAGCTAAACATACATGTACATGTGTGTGTGTGTGCATGTTATTGGGTATGTAAATCTACAGCCAAACAGACTCATGTGTAGGCTATGTACATGTTATATGTATGTTAATCATGTGTACATGTATCTACTGTCAAGTCAAGCAAGCAGATGTACATTTGTATGTATACATATAGATTACTTATTGCTTTACACTTAGTACTGATGTTTTGTAAATATTCACTTAATATAAAAATTGTTTAAATGGATTTTTTTCTTTCATTTATATTCTGTAGCTTTCAAAGTCAAAACAGAAGAAGATGAAAAACTGAAACTGGTAATACTTTTCTACCTCTCTGTTCATTTTTATGTTGGACCTCACATTCTGACTCGAGCACCCCAAGAGACATGTGATACAGATCAGACTGCGTGTCACTGATGTTTATGTTTTGCCTTACACTTTCATTCAAGCACCCCTAGCGACACATGATACATGTACCCCAGGCTGTTTGTCACTGATGTTTATGTTTGCCTTACACTTTCATTCAAGCACCCAGCGATGATACATGTACAGATCACTCAGGCTGTGTGTCACTGATGTTTATGTTTTGCCTTACACTTTCATTCAAGCACCCCTAGCGACACATGATACATGTACAGATCACTCAGGCTGTGTGTCACTGATGTTTATGTTTTGCCTTACACTTTCATTCAAGCACCCCTAGCGACACATGATACATGTACAGATCACTCAGGCTGTGTGTCACAATGTTTTGCCTTACACTTTCATTCAAGCACCCCTAGCGACACATGATACATGTACAGATCACTCAGGCTGTGTGTCACTGATGATGTTTTGCCTTACACTTTCATTTTTGTCACATGATACATGTACAGATCACTCAGGCTGTTTGTCACTGATGTATATGTTTTGCCTTACACTTTCATTCAAGCACCCCTAGCGACACATGATACATGTACAGATCACTCAGGCTGTGTGTCACTGATGTTTATGTTTTGCCTTACTTTCATTCAATCACCCCTAGCGACACATGATACATGTACAGATCACTCAGGCTGTTTGTCACTGATGTATATGTTTTGCCTTACACTTTCATTCAAGCACCCCTAGCGACACATGATACATGTACAGATCACTCAGGCTGTTTGTCACTGATGTATATGTTTTGCCTTACACTTTCATTCAAGCACCCCTAGCGACACATGATACATGTACAGATCACTCAGGCTGTTTGTCACTGATGTATATGTTTTGCCTCACACTTTCATTCAAGCATCCCTAGAGACACATTATACAGATCAGGCTGTGTGTCACTGATGTATATGTTTTGTATCACACTGTCTCTCAAGCACCCCGGCCTAGAGACACATGATACAGGTCAGGCTGTGTGTCACTGATGTATATGTTTTGTGTCACACTGTCACTCAAGCACCCCGGCCTAGAGACACATGATACAGATCAGGCTGTGTGTCACTGATGTATATGTTTTGTCTCACACTGTCACTCAAGCACCCGGCCTAGAGACACATGATACAGATCAGGCTGTGTGTCACTGATGTATATGTTTTGTATCACACTGTCTCTCAAGCACCCCGGGCTAGAGACACATGATACAGATCAGGCTGTGTGTCACTGATGTATATGTTTTGTGTCACACTGTCACTCAAGCACCCGGCCTAGAGACACATGATACAGATCAGGCTGTGTGTCACTGATGTATATGTTTTGTCTCACACTGTCACTCAAGCACCCGGCCTAGAGACACATGATACAGATCAGGCTGTGTGTCACTGATGTATATGTTTTGTTTCACACTGTCACTCAAGCACCCGGCCTAGAGACACATGATACAGATCAGTGATGTATATGTTTTGTATCACACTGTTCTCAAGCACCCCGGGCTAGAGACACATGATACAGATCAGGCTGTGTGTCACTGATGTATATGTTTTGTCTCACACTGTCACTCAAGCACCCATACCTAGAGAATGATACAGATCAGGCTGTGTGTCACTGATGTATATGTTTTGTATCACACTGTCTCTGAGTTAGAGACACATGATACAGATCAGGCTGTGTGTCACTGATTTTGTTTTGTGCACATTGTCATCCTAGAGCCACATGATACAATTCTATGCATCGCTGTATAAGTAAAGCAATGACAATTTGTTTTTTGTGCCATTTATCCTGTACAATCTATATATATGGTTCATTTAAATTCAGTGATTCTTATACAACAATTGCTTCAAACTCCAGATTTCATTTTAAGCAGTCTGAAAATGTGCTTATTCAGGACTTTCGTTTCATAGAGGTCCCAGGTTTTGACACTCGAAATTCCTTGACAACTGGATTTTGAAAATTGATAAATTCACTGCAGGGGTAATTTTGACTTTTGATAATTTTTACCCAAGAGTCATTCTGAAATTTGTCATGAAGATGTGTAACTCAGTCAACCAATGAAATTGGTTTATTTTGATAGCACAAGTTTATTGACAGTCAGTCAGTTTCAGATTGGCAGTGTAGTTTAATATCACATGTCCTGTCCATCACAAAATAAACAAAACAATTAACAAGATTACCTGTACTACAGGTTGTTAAAATTACAGAAGGTGTAGTTATTAGTTTGATTCAGGTGATACTAAATGAAGAACTTTAAAGGATGCTAGAGTTATTTTGTGGATTGCGCAAGTGGGTGTAATTAAATTAACTTAGAATTGATGCATTTAATACAAACAACTGCTACACAGTACATATATGAACTTGGATAAGTTTGGCAAAAATCGTATAGATTATAGATGTTATACATGTAGATTAAAATAGAAATACTCAATGTACCCTTGTGACACCATTTTTGTGCACTTAAGAATTTTTGCACAATACGTTCATATGTAAATAAAAGAGACAAAAACTTACAATTATCAGCATACTTTTATCTGGTATTGATTGTTAAATTTGGCTTGTTTGATAATCATCTGGAAATAGCAAAAATACTGAAGTATATAAAGGGAACAGGATACCGAATTGCACGATTATTGATGTGCGTGAAAATAGATGGTCAGATGATAATATACATGTAAGTTAATTAGATGCAGCCATTTTTTCTCTTGTGTTTCCATTGCTTTGATCAAATAGTAGTTAATTTATATTGTTTAAGTATCTATTCATTTTTGTTAGAGTTAATTATATTTTTTAATAGACTGATTTATTGTTTTATACCTGTTGTTTATCTGTTTGTTTTACACACATTTTACTAGGTGATATCAAGTATTCGACATGGAAACTAAGTATGCATTACATTTGATCCCCTCGGTTAAAAAAATGATTTGTACTACTTTAACTTATCAACTCCTGAAAAACAATGGACTCTTCTGCAAATCAGTGACTAAGACCAGTCCAAATGTGTCTTTAGGGGTGAATGAGTTAACCATTCCCACCAAATCAAAGATACGAAATTCAAAATATTTGAAACAAAATAATTCATGACAACAACTTATTCATTCTATCAGCTTTCCATGTTTTTTACAGGAACACTTACATGTCCTTACTCTAAAGTGGTAATTATAGCAGCACTCATTACTTTGTATGTTGGTACGCACAAGTACTGAAGATACAATTCAGTTTGTTGATGAAATTCGGTTGATAATTTTGTAATATCAAATCATTAAAGTTTAACTTGAATTTTCATAATGCAATGACAATTTGATCCTAATGTGTTCTTGTTCAGTACTTACAGTAGTGAATAGTACATGTATGGGCAAGCTGTTGTGAAATTTATTTACTTTTTCTAAATATTGATAAATGGATTATTTTTTTAGAAAAAATTGTACATGACATTATCACACAAACTCTCTGACTTGTTGTGCATTTACTCCCAGATGTACAGTAAAACTTTTCATCATGACTAGGTTTTATATTTTGAACTTTTGACCCCCAACAATTTTCACTTAGGGGTCAATGGTGCCTGGCCTTTTGTTCCTAGTGGAAACAGTGATTCTGGAGTCAGACAAAACATGAAGATTCTTTTAAAAGACATATACATGTAGACTTAAGTTCACAATAGCTTATCAGTCTATCATTGAAACAAGGAGGGGTGGATACGTGTATATATGTTGCCTGCATCAGTTACTCCATCTGTCTTTTCATCAGTCTGTCTGTTTTGAAGTTTTGTAATTGTTCATTATTCACTTTGTGGTTTTGCAGGTACATGTACAATGTACGGGCCATGTATTAATTTATCATCTCCCAGAATGCTTATTAGTAGGCCAAGAAAGAAACTGAAAGAGAGATAACTCTAGGACATTTAATATCACATACATATATTACAAGTTACAAGTTTTTGAATGTACATTGTATATATATATGCTAAAATATTTACACTAGAGTTCATGGTGTTAAAAAAGGACCTCCCAGAAACAAGGGCATAAATATTTCAGTATACACCTTAACATTCAATAACCTTTTCATTAAACATGTGTGTACTTATCAATGAAACAATGGTCGTAATTTAAAATATTTTATTTTTTTACAACAAATCACATTAACATAAAAAATTTGCGTAACCTGTCAATGTTATAGCGCCTGTGAATATAATATAAAGCTACGTTAGTCACAAAACCTCAAAACCAATCCAAGGGCATACATGTATGTGGTAGGATATAACACCTTTTCATCTAAATTTAAAAAAAATCAGGATATATATAAAAGATATTAATTAAGAGCTTTTTTTCTTACCAGTTGTATCTTAATTGGAGATTATATTTCTAAAACAATCTGATAAAAGATATATTTTTTTTAAGATGATACGCATGCACAAATAATAAATCAAATTTAACAAAACTCTGAGCTAGCACAGTTACAAATAAGAAATATGGCTAGTCTGCAGAGATAACAACATGTATATTGGACATTTGTACAAGTCATTTATTTTGATTTATCTTTTAGATATTTGATACTGGAAATAGAATCCATCTGGTTCACTCTGCAGTTTTACTGGCAACACCATTTTGCAAGAAACCTGTACTGGTAAGTCACACAATAAATATTGAATGTTTTTTTTATGATAATCCTTTCATTCTGTCCTATATTTCAGGGGTCGAATTTAGCACTTCTGTATCACTAGTCAGTTGTACTAGTTGGAAACAAATCTTACTATTCCTATGACATATTCACTAGCCCCAAAGTGTTACGACCAAATCAGCACCAGAATTACCAAATTGGTAGTTTTAGTAAGTAAGTAATCTATTTTTGTGTTTTTTATACTCTCATGAGTCAGTTCAAAGTGCTGATTAGGTACATGTAATTCAGGTCTCCATTGTACTTACTATGAATTTTTTATCATTGCTCATGTTTATTCTGCAATGATTATACAGATTTTCTACTAGTCAAGCGGACTAGCTGATGCACAACCTTGACCAGTCCACTGCAAAAGTTTCTAGTCTCAGACTGGCAGACTACTGCCAATTTTGAACCCTGTATGTATGTCAATAGTTACAGAAAATGAAAGGAGACTCTATGGCACAGTAATTAGAGGATCACACTTTATAACTTATGGGTCCTATCTATTAGACAAGCTTCACAGGAAATTTATTCTCCAATGGAATCATTTTATGGATACCTGTAGATATGACTCTTTTCCTTTTAACCTTTGAGACATTGACCTTCAACATTCCCAGTCTCAAGGTCAAGCTTTGTAATCCAGCCATACTGCCTATAGAGGTTTATTGTTTTATTGGTATGATATGTTGCATTGTCTGAAGTTTATACTCATCTATATCCAGAACGGTGTCACAGGACTCCACCTCTCCAAGCTATATAAATTAGACTTATACTAAGATCAGTGCCGTCCATTATAAACTATACACGTATAAACCTATATAAGGCCATTGGTAAAAAATTGTTTGTTTGATGTTGCCTGTCCATACCTTTCAGATGTGGATAGGTAGGTAGGTAGGTAGGTGGGCAAATTTATTTTTTCAAGAAAAGGAAATCAGACAAAGCATGATAGGTTTGTCATAATATTGGTCCTAGAAAGGGACTGTAAGGTTGTGATTCAACCAAATGTGGCAGGGTGATTGGTCCTAGAAAGGGACTGTATGGTTGTGATTCAACCAAATGTGGCAGGGTGATTGGTCCTAGAAAGGGACTGTATGGTTATGATTCAAGCAAATGTGGCAGGGTGATTGGTCCTACAAAGGGACTGTAAGGTTGTGATTCAACCAAATGTGGCAGTGTGATTGGTCCTAGAAAGGGACTGTAAGGTTGTGATTCAAGCAAATGTGGTAGGGTGATTGGTCCTAGAAAGGGCCTGTAAGGTTGTGATTCAACCAAATGTGGCAGGGTGATTGGTCCTAGAAAGGGACTGTATGGTTGTGATTCAACCAAATGTGGCAGGGTGATTGGTCCTAGAAAGGGACTGTATGGTTGTGTTTCAAGCAAATGTGGCAGGGTGATTGGTCCTAGAAAGGGACTGTATGGTTGTGTTTCAAGCAAATGTGGCAGGGTGATTGGTCCTAGAAAGGGACTGTATGGTTGTGATTCAACCAAATGTGGCAGTGTGATTGGTCCTAGAAAGGGACTGTATGGTTGTGATTCAAGCAAATGTGGCAGGGTGATTGGTCCTAGAAAGGGACTGTATGGTTGTGATTCAAGCATGTAGACAATATCTTAAAGAAACAAGTAAAAAAAGATCATTTAACTTGATCCAAATGTGAAAAAACAAATTTTGTGGTCAGCATTTTGGTTAGGTAGGCAGGCAACATCAAGCAATTAAATTTTATTTTAGGCCTAAAAGTCTTTATAATTTTCTCTTAATTGGTTTGTAATGAACATTTAATATATCGTTTCCTTATATGGTTTATTTCAGACTGGTTCATTAATGTCTCTTGGAATTCTTCTCTTCTGCGGTAGTTGCTATGCACATGCCATGACTGGTAACAGGCAAATAAGGTACATAACTCCGTATGGAGGTATGGCCTTGATAATTGCGTGGCTTACAATGATTCTCTGAGACGATGACCAAACACTTACTCTGGGTGAAGCAAACACATTTTAAAGATAAAAGAAAATTCAGACACACAGAAGCACGAAATATATCATGATCTTTTCCAGTTGATAAATTGACACATGGAGCTATATATGCATATTTGTATCATGCAAAATATCTAGAGAAAATACATAAAAAAAAACCAATTTCATTTTGCAGCTGCTTTTAAAAAGGCTAACTTTTTACAAAATTGGAATATGTCTTGGCCTCATCTGTATTGACATTTTGTGTTATGTACTATTGCTACATTATACACGTGAACCAGAAAGTGGACAGAAGATCACAATGTCTTTCAATGATTTATTTTTGTGTGGACAGTTTTATAATTGCTTGACCACAGTAATGTTTGCAGTGGAGAGTGGTTATTGTTTTTTTTTTTGCCTTTGTACCAACCATTATTATCACTCACACATGTAAATCACAATCAAGCAAACTATTTTCCGATTCTCATAACATGGCGGGGTGGAGTAACCTTCTTATTATCATACAGATAATTCCAGTCACTTTTTGGTTATGACAAGTTTCACGGGATAAACCTTTCATTTTGGATACTCGTAGGTATCATGACAAATAGGAACCATTGCTCTTACCAGTGTTATATTTATCACATTATGCTTTATTAGCTAAAGTTTAAACTAGTCCAGCTCAAGAAATGGTTCACAAGACTCCACCCTGCCAGGTTATACCTTTGGTGATTGCAGGTAGGCCTACAACACTACTTTTCTGTGAGTAAACATACATGAAGTATCCACATTGGCTATTCTAAGTTTTACATGGACATCTATCAAGATTCGAAACACAGGTGTTTATTAAAAAGATAGACAATGAAGTATTAATTGTAACTTTTTGATTTTTCAGTTCATTTTTTTGTTTTTGTTTTAAATACAATCAAAATGTGTTGCATGTATTACTGCTTGTTAGTAATTATGGTTTTTAATCAATTTTGTTAATTAGTGAATTTATTTGTTAGATATTAATGTTATTTTCTTCTAGCAAGATTAACTTTTGGGATATTTTGATTCAGATATCTGGTTTTGAGCTTTTCATCGTTACATACAAATAGTACTTATTGCTAGCAGGTTTATATATCTAAAAAGTGCCAATTTTCATTAATAATTATGCAGAAGTAATGTTCACTATAAACATACATGGTCATAGCATCTGATCCCTGTATACAGTTTCTTTGTTTTCATCATGTTTAACATCAATAAATGTTTTATCAAATTGATAATTTTACTTTTCGTTTTCATTGAAGCCTTAGATTTCAGCTTTTGTGAAGGACCCAATTACAATCTTTGGGTGTTTTTATGTAGAATTTTTTCATGGTTCTAGTTTCTTTGGTAACGTCAACAAAATAAACAACATTAAAAAGTCAAGGAAATATATTCTGATTACACTCTAATATACTTATATAGAGTAAAAATACAACCTGTCTTTCATATAATCAGGCATGTTTGTATCATACCGTTTGACAAACGTTTTGTTTACTTCATATATGAGTAATATAAGCTACAACAATAAACCAAGGTTGATAATATAAATTTGCTCCTGAAATTGCAAATGTTTCAAAACTGACATATATAGGAAAGTTGATCACATAATAATAGTGTCTGTTATGACATTTCGTCACAAATGTTTTAAACAATTGTGAAGCCTCCATCTATCATGAGTGAAGTTCCTGTAATATTTTCTGCAGATTGTGAGCACAAAAACGCCACCATATCAGCTACCTGAAGAATAACATCATTCTAAAAATCAACATAGCAATATCATCTGGAGCTGATAACTTTTACGTCAATAAATCCAGTGGAGATTTAAAGTGAACAACATATTTACCAAAATGAAACTTGGATATAAACATGTCCGTAGCCTAAAGGGTTATTAGCTGTGTTTTTTCCAAAATAAAATTCTTTCATTTTTACTTCTGAGATTGATGTACAATAACAAAAGTGATATATATACACAGGTAAACAAATTTTAAAATTCCTATTTATTTTGTGAAAATTACTTGAGAAATCCAGTATGGTAATTATTTGTTAGCAAATTGTTAACTCGACCTCTCTTTTTACATATGCATAACACACTGTACCTGACCTTATTTGTATGCCTTTGTATAGGTCTTATTTGTTATTGTACATCAATCTAAACATTACGAAATGAAATAAGGCTTTTTGAAAACACCACTAATGTCCCTTTAAGTTGATTGACCTTAAACTTGGACTGTTTTAAATGCTTGTACATGCTATATTTACAAAGATAAATTATGACACTTGAGTCTGCGCACTGGCTCTGGGTGATCATGAACACACGAACTAATTTGGTCGAAAATCACAAGTCTTGATTTTTTGTAAAATGGTCTCAAGTATGATCTTAAAACTCTGGACTTTTTAAAAAAAACAGATACCGGATTTAAGATTTGTAATTCATACAATGGCTCAGTTGGCTTTAGTATAAGCATCACAAACTGGAGACCCCCGGTATAAT
Organism: Atrina japonica; assembly: GCA_030159075.1. Taxonomy (NCBI): domain Eukaryota; kingdom Metazoa; phylum Mollusca; class Bivalvia; order Pterioida; family Pinnidae; genus Atrina; species Atrina japonica. Next base: position 1,724,238 of record BROG01000045.1, on the reverse strand, counting down.
TCCTGGATTAGGTTATATCTGAAATTTCTAGAAACCGGGACATGTCACCTTGAAACTTAGGAATTATATGAGTCTAAAATTTTTACTCAACTTTAGCTAATCCTGAAATCCTAGTCCGGTACCATAAAACTTGAGAACTTGCTCAAATTTGAGAATATTCTCAACTTTCCCTGCCCAGCAAATTAGATTTCAGGAGAAGTCAAAGTCGAGTAAAATGTTTAGACCTAAGTAATTCTGAAGTTCTATTGTATCAGACCTTGATTGGCTGAGTAGGCCAAATTAAGAATATTCTCAGACTTGAATAAATTCTCAAGTTTTATAATGCTTGGCCCAGAACCTGGTCACCTTATTCACTAAAACTCAACTTTTATTTTATTATTTTGAATACATATCAAATCATCTTGATCAAACATTTTTCCATTGAAAACTAAAAATTAAAAAAATACCTCAAGTATGGTAATATGATGCAAAATCGAAAGGATTTTAGTTGACCACTCTTTAGTGATTAATGAAGGTGTTATATTTTGCATTTAGTATTCCACTTTCTTTGAAACATTTTGTTTTTGTTGCAGTCTTTATATCGAGGTATCAATCATAGCACAGTCAAGAAGTACATGCAACAACCTTTATTGATGCTGTATCATGAGATTTCCTTTCTATTTTTGAATCTGATTAATTTTTAAATCATTTTCATTTGAAACTCAAATTAAAAAACCCCTTACTAGTTACCGTATTGAATATATCCATTACCTGTTGTACTTCTACTGGTTTTTGTGTTGGGTGTTTTATGAAGAATCGTCTCTGTAAAACCGAAAATAAATACCAGTTAAGACATCAATACATATATCTTGATTTATAACAACAATATCAAAACCAGATTAACTAATTTATCACCTGTATGAGTAATCAAGATTTTAATAATCTCAAGAAAACTAGATAAATTTGGCTAGAAAAGCACTTATATTAAAGAAGTGTGAAAATGATTTTTAGCTGTCAAAATCTATCTCAATTCCTATATATAAAGGCTATTTGCCAATTTTTGATTTGGTAAGATTTTTATATCATCGCAAGAGGCAGAAGCATATTCATTGGACTTGACTGTGGACTCACGGCGGGTGTGACCGGTCGACAAGGGATGCTTACTCCTCCATGGCACCTGATCCCACCTCTTGGTTTCCAGAGGTCCGTGTTTGTCCATTTTTTACCGGATTTGTATCTATGTCCTGGACATTCTATTGATTTATACTTTGGTATCTGAAATTTTTTATATTTAACACGTATGCTTAGCAATATATATATATATATATATATATATATATATATATATATATATGTGTGTGTGTGTGTGTGTGTGTGTGTGTGTGTGTGTGTGTGTGTGTACTGTTGTGCCACACAAGATGAAATTAAAATGTTAAACATCGAAAACTGGCAAATATTTTGTTCATTACATTTTTCCAGTCAAGTTTTTGGTGACATGTAGATGATGTGTATTTTGATTGACCGAGTGAAAATAACACAGTTTACATTGATTTTGCATGGACTGTTATTTTTCACATTGAAAGATAAGAAATAAAAATATCAAATTTATTTAATTGATAAATCCTTATATTCCAATACAAAAACGTAACGAATGATAATATTCATAATGATGAAAGTAAAATAAGGTAAATTAATCTTTAAGTTAATTTATATAAACATCACGTCATTATGATAATAGTTAAAGGTATCAATTCTACAC